>JAOXJP010029992.1:0-16878 GCA_025762735.1 Platanus orientalis | reverse complement strand
TCTAAAAAGTGGACCCTCAAAGTCCTGTTGATGCTTTTGAAAGGTATTAGGGTTTGTCTTGAAATGATGCTTTTGGGCTGTAATATGGCTCTTTGATTGATTCATTTGTGTCTGGAACATTTGAAAAGACTTTCCCAGGAGTAACTAACCTTCTAGGGTTCATGTTGGCTCTTCCTAAGCTGGGGGTGTTCAAAGTTCTACCTTTTAATAACTGTTATACTGACCTTATACCATCACATGACTCGAGACAAAATTTTGGTGCTTACAGTGGGTCAAATCAAGTGGAAAGCATAATAATAGCATCAATGAGAAACTAGTACATAAGATATCCTAAGTAACAAGCTTGGAGCCAATTAAAGTAAGTAAAGGCTACCCACTAATAATGATGATATGAATAGGAGCCTCAACTATGGGAAAATAAAGACAAACATCAAGCATATGAGGTGGAATCATTTTCCCCTTTTTAATTTCACAAGAATCTAGCCTTCTCACATTCAATCTTTAAGAGAAATTTAGAAATTTCAATGAATTCATGGTGACAATTAACAAGAATGGGTAAATCTTAGCTGACACATGCTCAAAATGGAATAGATTTTGCAATACACTTATAGAATCCAAAATTTCAAGTAATCAAGGATTTTACCAAGGCATAATGAGAGAAATAACTCTATGAAATGTGTAGAAGCACCAAACTCATGAAATCTCTAGTATGGACAATGAAATTTTGTAATCTCTCACAATGCGATAATCAAAATGGAGGAAGGTGTAGAAAAATCAAGGGAATAGAGAATTCTATATGAGAACTCACTAATCCTCTATGGATTTAGTGTTTAGATGAATGAAACACTCCAAACCTCAAAAACAAAGAATTCAAATAATGGGAAAATGAACATCTCCATCAAAAAGAAGATTACAATTGAATAAAATGTCAAGAAGCCAAAGGACTAGCACATCTTGTATAAAATCTCACTCAAAATCTCATAAACCTATTAATCAATGGATGAAATCTTGCAAAACATTAAAAACTTAATAATCAAGTGATGTAGAAACCAAGATACTAATCAAAACAAGGCATAACCATGAAGAAATTAGTAGGAGAACAAAGGAGTAGCGCATCATGTATGAACACTCACTCATAATCTCATAAATCTATGCATCAAGTGATAGAAACTTGCCAAACTTCATAGATGAAACAAATCAAGTGATAAGGAACTGAGATTTCATCCAAAATAAATATTACCAATGAATAAAAGCACAAGAATCCAAATGAGTAGCACACCATGTATGAAAACTCACCAAAACTTAGTTTCTTCCTTGTTTAAGCTCTAAATCCTTCCAAAATCTCTTTCCCATTTCTTTTATCTTCTATAAAATGATTAGGTTTAGCATAAATTTGATAATGTTAGAAAATCTAGGAAAAAAACAAGCTATCTCAATAGATTTTTAGAGTGGGGAGTGAAACTTACCCAATTGGGGAAGAATTGCTACACTTAGCTCTCATCCTTCTCTAGCCCTTTCTTTATTTATTCTAATGAGGCAAAATGACTTCATTGATGTTTTTTTAGGATTATAACCTACCCAAGACGAGATCCCACATGTTTGGGGACCAATGAGCAAGTGCCACATTAAAAATCACCATTTTGGGTAATTTTTAGCTCTTTTTTATTTTCTTATTTTTGGGACCCTGAGCCCTTACCTCGACAAGTGAGCCCTTGGACCCCCCCTTGGCGAGCCCTTGGGCAGCCTCTCAGTGAGTGCTCACTTCAACAGGTGAGCCCTCGGCCTGAGAAACTCGAAAGTCCCTAAGTTTTTTCAACAAAAACCATTGTGGGGAAAACAATCGTAACTTTATCTAGAAAACTCGGAATCAGACACCATTTGTCACATTGAAAAGTAGACTCGATGAACTTTCTAATTATATATGGGTCAAACCTAAATTATTTCAGAATTGGTATAGGTTTTCCCATGATGTTACCCTAATTGCGTATTTGAGAAAACTTTCAAACTTGGATAGTTTGTGGTCTAACATAGGTTCTATACTTCTACCTTGGTTCAAAGGTTTCCTAAACCACTCCAAGGTCTGTATAACTATGTGAAATGATAATTTTACCTTTATGAGAGTGAAATTATGATTTTACCGCTTAAATGCAACACGAGGTGTTCATGAGAAGGGTTATTACTACCTCCTATATAGCAAGCAGTAGGGATTCATAATAGTTCGCACTGATTATACTCAGGTGAAAAGGGTTCCATCAATAATTCTCTTTGATGGGCAAGTTGACTTTTTAACAAAACATATCATTTTCTTTCAGTTTCAATCAAATCATATAATTCATAGAAACAACATATAACAATTCTTTACATTAAATTAAGTCAAAATAACATATAAGAATATCTTTGATCCAACTATATCTATTAAACATGTTTTTCAAAGCATATCAAATTTATCTAGAATAGTACTCTTGGGAATTACTAACAGTAGAATGTAAAAATCAATACTTTTCTTTACAAAATAGAATTTTAAGAATACTAAGACTAAATTGAAATTTGTACATATAACTTCTTACAAATCAGTAGATCATTACTTTTAAAATTATTTAAAAGATCAAAATAATTTTTAAAATAGTTTTTACAATTTTAGGAATAAAACGTTCTTTTAAAATTCTTGATTTTTCATTAAAAACATAGTTCTACATGTATTAATAAGACAAAACGGATTCAAAAACGATGATTCAACTCTTTAAAATCATATAGTCTCTTTTAAATCATGTTCTTATAAAACCATTTCATCTCTTTCAAAACCATGCTTTAAAACTTTAAGCAAAACTAAAATCCTTGAAGAATGATTTAAATCTGGTTAAAAAATAATTAAAACCTTTGCAAAATGGAATCAATGAAGTTTTAGGAACCTAAAGAATGAAACAAAATAATAGTTTAGTTGTGTTCTTAAAAAAAAAAATTTCCTTGGCAAAACAAGCTTTGAAGAACTTAAAACAATTCAAAACTCTCAAATTTGCAAATTTCTTCAAAAGATCTTTTTTTTAATGAATTTATATGTTTTTATAAGCCTAAATAGTAACCATAATTCCCAATTTCGTGTTTAGGTAGGTTTCTAGTGAAAAAGTCCTTAAAATTGTGTAAAAATCGTGGTTGTATGGAATTTTCTGCTTTGATAACATCATCCTGTCAGAATTTTTCTAGCACAGACACCCGGTGGGAAAACGATCATAACTTTCTCTACAAAACTCGGATTCACTCACCCTTTTTTTTGTTAGAAACTAAACTTCAAGAGATTTTCAAGCATACATAGTTTGAACTCTAATTCATTCTAAATTTTTATTTGTGTATTTTGAAAATTACCCCAAAATTTATTGATTCAGACGACATCAAACAGTATAGACATTTTTTAGAAAAATTGTAATAACTTCTTTTAGAAAACTTCAATTCACTCGTCGTTTGTCGCATTAGAAAGTAGACTTATAGATCTTTCCAAGCATATATTATTTGTAAGGTGATTCCTACGGGATTTATAGATATTGCCTTCTGAAGTTGTGTCATTCATCTAGGATAGCTTCAAAAATTGTCGTTTGTTTAGTATTTGTTTCGCTTGTCATTTGTTTCGTAGGACTCTAGACTTTCATGCCTATCCAACGGTATAACTTTCACTTTTAGATTCTTTTTACAATTTCATTGGTGTCTTTCTAAAGTTGTGTCAATGATCTGATCGACATATGTGTATTTTATTGGTCCTATGTATGTACAGAACTTATGTGACATGTCTTAGGATTCTAAGTGTAATATGTACACAGTAATATGTGCATCTTGGTGGGGGTGTTACACTTATCTTCTCTGTTCATTATTTTTGTTTAGCATTAAATTTTTAGCAAGCTGAAAAATATCTTTAGTAAGAGATTCAATCATCAACTTGAAGATCCTTCATTTTAAAATAATTCGAACATCTAAGGGAGTTCCTAAGGACATTGTGGAGAATTGGAATCATTTTTCTAAACCCTAAGGAAATCCCAAGAGGGATTCTTAGGTAGGGGCGGCACCTACAAAATCTAGACAGATTTGAAGCTTCTTATCTACTTGGATTGGTATCGAATATTGCAGAGGCCATTGCTAGACAACATCCAGAGAATTCAGCCACCTCAATTTCAGGTGCATACTTCCAATTTTTAGCTTTATTCTTGCTCTTCTTGTGTGAAAACTTGGTGGATTTGTTAGACATGAATAAGGAAAGTTTTGAGGCTGATTTTCTATGGTTTACTTGAACCTTCAGCCCATGTTTTTTTAAGTTAAACAACCTCTACCAACCTCCTTAAATTCCCATTACAACTTCATGCATTTCAGCCCATTGAATCCTATGTTTTCAATTACCTTTTAAATAGTGCATTCCACATGTTTGTAATAGTGTTCAAAAGAGCCGCTTGCTGAATTTTTTGTAACCACAGTCCATAGTGCTCTTCCATTTCTTTAAAAGGCACCCTAAGGTCATTAACCCATATCGGATCAATCCTATGATATGTCCAATGCTCTTTACTTTGATTGCACTATTTTAAACCTCCATAAATTTTGCTTTTCAGCAAGCTTAAACTTCAGCCAGCAATATGAAATGTGGTTGTTTCCTAATTTTGTCGGGAATCGTAAGAACACATAAGGGTTTAATTTTTGCTCTTACTTTGTTTTCTTAAATACTCAATACTGCACATCTAAACTTACTTAAAAACCAACCAAAGTTGCATGCGATGGTGCTGATAGGAATCTAGTTTCTAATGATACATTACCTGTGATAGTATTTGTTTAGTCTCCTATGGCACACACACACACACCTACATGCATGTTGCATCAGATTTGGTATTACAGCTTAGGTTAGGGTATTACGAACCTTTAAGCTGCATTTTAGGTGTTGTTTTGCATGGTAAGTTAATCTCTTTCATTTTCTTGCATAACATTACATTTATTTCATTTCATTTTCTTAAGGGTATTAGGCATTTTTCCAGCACTTAGAGTCTAGGCATTCTTTTAGGGAGTTCTATAGTCTGACTATCCCTAGTCCTTTGGTGTATGTCCACAAAGTCATGCCTTGACTACCATCTCAAAATGTCCCTATAAGAAGGAACTAGTTCCCAACTTATTCAGGACCCAGCCTTTGGGGACTTAACAGAAAAGGTGGATAAGTTGATTCAAGCCATGAAAGCTAGCAATAAGAACATCTATGACCGAATAGAAGAAATTTGTAGAGAATTGGCTCCACGTACCATGAGGGATTCTCAGAAAGGGAGAGGAGTCCACATAGATCCTATTCAGGACCACCATTCGGGCCATAGGTATATAAGGAGTCATGATAAAAGAACTCCAAGTCTTAAGCATTGGCATAAGACCAGAAGGACCCCACCAAAGGGGTAGGTCTCTAATCCATTCTGATGGACCAGAGACGAGGATCCTAATCAAGGATGGGACCCTGAAGTCTGAGGATGAAAACATTGATCCTAGGAGTTATATGAGGCAGCGAGGGTTGAGAGATTGTAGAGACCCTAGCAACCTCAAAGAGACAGCCCTAAAGTCAATGAGAGTTGAGGTGTCTACCTTTGATGAACGTTTAGACCCTAAGTACTTCTTAAACTAGATTTGAGGGATAGACCAGTATTTTGACTAGTACGATATTTCCCCTTACAAGCAGGTTAAATTCGATAAGATAAAACTAGTTATGTCAACTCAATTTAACTAGAAGTCAGTTAAACAGCAGATTTATTGGCGACATGAAAGACCCATCACTAGTTGGGTAAACATGTGAGATAAGCTCAAAGAAAAGTATGTTTCACGTCATTACCATACTAGACTTCTCGAGCAGTACAATGTAGTCCGTCAAGGCTCATCTAACGTAGCAGATTACATCACGAGGTTTAATGATAATAAGTTGAGATGTGGAGTCCATGAAAGTCCTAAGATGACCATCATTCGCTTTAAGATGAGGCTCCGACCTGAGATTCAGAAGGAGCTTATCCCTTACTATAGATCTAAAGGATAATGCAAGACATGGAAAGGTAGGTGAGGCCTATGGCTCCACAACCCCAAGATCCTAAACGCTTGGATATGAGACCCGCATCAGGAGGGCAACCGCCTATAATATGTCCTGACCCTTCTAGGATTGCCCTAGTTCTTAATTGAGGAAAAAATAAGCCAAGGGTCATTCTTCGGGTAATCCTAACAAATGTAATAAATGTGATGGAATAGGCCATCAGTCGAAGGTTTGTCCTTCATGCATAAAGCATGATCTATTTCTAGAGGACATTATGGAGGAGGTCTAAAGGGATCAACAGACAAATGATGATGAGACTGGCATTGATGAGACCGTTGATCCTATCCAGGCCATGAGTGATGATGATAGAGAGAGTGATGATAGTTGTCTAGCGGCCATAAAACCTTACTCTAGCTATCCCTCTCCCTAGACGCCCATCTGGGTGCTGATAAGTGCTCTCACCCAGTCTACTCCGTAAGAGGATTAGCGAAGGAAAACAATCTTTTGTGAAGTGGCGAGAAAGGATGCAAAGTCATCATTGACAGTGGAAGCTACACCAATGTAGTTTCTACTAAGAATGTAAAGTGACTTAGACACACCACCATTCCCTACCCCTCAACCCTAGAGAATGTCATGGGTCGATTCCTCTTCTATTCCAGTCACCCATAGATGTCATGTTCCCATCGAGTCACAAAAACGTGATTACCTTTAAGTGGCTCAAACATTCCTTTAAAGATAAATTCACAATGAAATCAAATCCTAAGTCAAAGTGAAATTCAAATATAAATATCAAGTCAGTCATCTCTTACTTCATTGTGATTACATCAACTTTGACCTCTCAAATCCAATGACAAATTTAAAGATCAACATCAATGTTAAAATCAAATTCAAAGATCAATGTCAATTCTCAAATCAAATGCAAAGTTCAACTCCAATGCCAATAAGCAAATTCAAAGTCAAATTCAAATGTCAAAGTTTAAATGTCAAAACTCAAGTCAATCAAATCACAATTCATTTTTTACTACATCCCCTCCATTCACTCACTTCATGAAGATGAGTCACAAACACATGATCACTTCTATGTAGCCTGGACAGCTCCATTCAAAGGTAAATTCGTGATAAAATAAAACTCGAAGTCAAAGTCAAATTTCAAATATCAAATATTATGTAAATAAAATCAAAACTCATTGTTAACTGCATATCTTCTCTGGTCACTCGTTTTATGTAGATGAGTCACCCAAAAGCATGATTACCTTTAGACGGCTTGAGCAACCCCTTTTAAAGGTAAATTCAAGAGGAAAACAATTTCAAATTAATTAAGTCACAACTCACTATTGACTACATCATGTCCAATCACTCACATCGCAAAGAAGAGTCATATAAGCACATGATTATCTCTAGGTGGCCTGAGCAACCTCTTTCAAAAATAAATTCATAATGAAATCAAAATCAAAGTCAAAGTCAACTTCAAATGCCATTGTCAAAGGCAATCGAATGTCACAAGCACATAAATATCTCTAGGCGGCTTGAGAAACCTCCTTTAAAGGTAAATTCATGATGAAATCAAAACCAAATTCAAAGTCAAAGCCAAGTTTAAATGTCAACACCAATGTTAAAGTTCAAATGCCAAATCTGAAGTCAATCAAATCACAACTCATTGTTGATTACATCCTTTCTGATCACTCGCTTCATGAAGATAAGTCACCGAAAAGCATAGATACCTCTAGGTGGCCTGAGCAACCCTTTTTAAAGTTAAATTCATTAGGAAATCAAATTCAAATGTCAAATTTAAATTCAATCAAATCACAACTCATTGTTGATTACATCATTTCTAATCACTCGCTTCGTGGAGATGAGTCACAAACACATGATTATATAGTCCTGAGCAACCTACTTCAAAGGAAAATTCATGATGAAATCAAATTCAAAGTCAAAGTCAAATACATGATTATCTGAGCATCCTCTATGATCACTCACTTCGCAAAGATGAGTCACAAACACAAGATTATCTCTAAGTGACCTAAGCAACTTCATTCAAAGGTAAATTCATGATGAAATCAAATTCAAAGTCAAAGTCAATGACAAATTCTAATGTCAAAGTAAATTAAATCACATCCCATCCCATCTACATCCTCTCCAATCACTCGCTTCATGAAGAAGAACCGAAAAAACTTGATTATCTTTGGGTGGCTTGAACACCCTCCTTCAAAAGTAAATTCATGAGGAAAATAAATCCAAAGTCAAAGTTAAAATCAAATTCAAATGTTAAGTCAATCAGCTGGCTCACCAAGACTACATCCTCTCCAATCTCTCGTTTCGTTAAGACGAGCCACAAAAACTTGAATACCTTCAGGTGGCCTAAGCAACCTCCTTCAAAGGTAAATTCATAATGAATTCAAACTCAAAGTAAAATCCAAAATTAAATTCAAATGTCAAATGTCAAATCAATCAAATCACAGCTCCATCAGGACTACATCCTCTCCAATCACTCGCTTCATGAATATAATCCCAACCACATGTTTACAATAGTATCATGACTACATCCTCTTTGATCGTTCACTTTGTGAAGATAAGCCACAAAAACATGATTACCTTTAAGTGGCTCAAACATTCCTCTAAAGGTAAATTCACGATTAAATCAAATCCAAAGTCAAAGTCAAAATCAAATTCAAATATAAATATGAAGCCAATCATCTATTAGCTCATCGTGATAACATCTACCCCTACCGTTAAAATCTAATGACAAATTCAAAGATCAATAGCAATGTTCAAATCAAATTCAAAGATCAATGATAATGTTCAAATCCAATGTCAATAAGAGTTAAATTTAAATGTCAAGTATCAAGTCAATTAAATCACAACTCATTATTGACTATATCCTCTCCATTCACTCACTTCGTGAAGATGAGTCACAACCGCATGATTACCTCTAGGCAGCCCCTTTTGAAAGTAAATTCGTGATGAAATAAAACTCGAAGTCAAAGTCAAAGTCAAAGTTCAAATGTCAATTATTAAGTCAATAAAATCATAACTTATTGTTGACTACACATCCTCTCTGGTCTCTCACTTCGTGAAGACGAGTCACCCAAACTCATGATTACCTTTAAACGGCCCGAACAACCCCTTTTATAGGTAAATTCATGAAGAAATCAAATACAAATGTCAAATTTCAAGTCAATCAAATCACAACTCATTGTTGAATGCATTCTTTTCAATCACTCACTTCGCGGAAATGAGTCACAAGTACATAATTATTTCTAGGTGGTTTGACCAACCTCCTTTAAAGATAAATTCATGATGAAATCAAAGTCAAAGTCATGTACAAATGCTAATGTCAATGTCAAACTCAAAGTCAATGGCAAAGTTCAAATGTTAAATCTCAAGTCAATCAAATCATAACTCATTATTGATTACATCATTTCCAGTCACTCTTTTCATGAAGATGAGTCACCCAAAAACATAGTGACCTTTAGGTAACCTGAGCAACCCCATTTAAAGGTAAATTTATAAGGAAATCAAATTCAAATATCAAATTTCAAGTCAATCAATCACAACTCATTCTTGAATGCATCATCTCTAACCACTTACTCTGCTGAGATGAGTCACAAGCACATGATTATCTCTAGGTGGCTAAAGCAACATCCTTCAATTGTAAATTCATGATGAAATCAAATTTAAAATCAAAGTTAAACACATGATTATTTGAGCATCCTCTTCGATTACTCGTTTCGCGGAGATGAATCACAAACACATGATTATATATAGGTGGTCTGAGCAACCACCTCTTTCAAAGGTAAATTAATGATGAAATCAAACTCGAAGTCAGAGTCAGAGTCAAGTTCAAAAATGTTAATGTTAATCGAATCACATCCCATTTGGGTCTACATCCTCTCCAATCGCTCACTTCTTGAAGATGAATCGAAAAGACATGATTAACTTTGGGTGGCTTGAGTATCCTCATTCAAAGGAAAATTCATGAGGAAATCAAATTTCAAGTTAAAAAACATGATTACCTTTATGATAATGACTCACAAAAGCATGACTACCTTCAACTGGCCTGAGCAACCTCTTTCAAAGGTAAATTTATGATGAATTCAAACTTGAAGCAAAATCAAATTCAAATGTCAAATGTCAAAAACATCAAATCACAACCCCATCAATTCTCCGATCACTAGCTTCGTGAAGATAAGTCACAACCACATGTTTTCAATCGTATTGTGACTAAATCCTCTTCGATCGCTTGTTTCAAGATAATGAGTCACAAAAACATAATTACCTTTAAGTGGATCAAACATTCTTCTAGAGGTCAATTGACGATGAAATCAAATCCAAAGTTAAAGTTAAAGTCCAATTCAAATATAAATATCAAGTTAGCCATCTCTTAGCTCACCGTGATTACATCAAATCCAAAGTCAAAGTTTTCAATCGTATTGTGACTAAATCATCTTCGATCACTTGCTTCAAGATAATGAGTCACAAAAACATGATTACCTTTAAGTGGATCAAACATTCTTCTAGAGGTTAATTCACGATGAAATCAAATCCAAAGTCAAAGTTAAAGTCCAATTCAAATATAAATATCAAGTTAACCATCTCTTAGCTCACTATGATTACATCTACTTCAGCTAACCCCAGAAAACTACGAATCTCCGTCACATTCATAGGTCTAGGACAACTTATCACTACCTCAATCTTCTTGGGATCAACATAAATTCTATCATTTAAAATCACATGTCCCAAGAAAACTACATTGTCTAACCAAAACTCACACTTATTGAATTTAGCATAAGTTTATGGTCTCTTAAAGTCTACAATGTAATCTTCAAGTGTTCATCATGTTCCTCTGAAATCTTTGAATAAACCAGAATATCATCAATGAATACAATGATAAACTGATCCAGATAAGGTCTAAGTACCATATTCAAAAGATCCATAAATGTTGTAGGTGTATTTATCAGTCCAAAAGATATGACTAGGAACTCAAAATGTCCAAACATGGTACGGAAGGCAGTCTTGGGTATATCCTCATTCTTAATCCGAAGTTGGTGATATCCGAATTTGAGGTCAATCTTAAAAAAAACTTTGGCACTTTGTAGTTGGTCAAAGAGATCATCAATCATTGGTAAAGGAGGATACTTGTTCTTCAATGTAACCTTATTCAACTGCGTAGTCAATACAAAACCTTATGGTTCCGTCTTTCTTTTTCACAAATAAAACAAGTGCACCATTCAATAAGACGAGTACACCATTTGCCATGAGGTGCACAAAACCTCTGTCTATCAATGGCCAAGGTACTATAAATCACATAATAACCAAGGTACCATAAATCAAATCATTTATCACATAATGACCAAGGTACCATAAATCAATTCTTCAAAAAAGAATCAGATTAGTCCTAATCCTTCCATTAACTCAATTGTAACTTAAATCTCCTTGTCAGGTGTTGACCTGGAAAATCCTTAGGAAACAGATCACTGAAATCTCTAACAAAAAATGTCCCCAATCTTTAATCTCTCTTTCTGATCATCTATGATGTAAGCTAGGTACCCTACCCCACCTTTCTACAATAACCTTTATGTTCGAAGGGCAAAAATAATCATAGGAAAATTCTTTATTCCATTAAATATAACCTCAGGCTGATTGGAGATACTAATGTTCATAATCCTTTAACACTCCATCTTATGATTCAAATCAATCATAATTGTTTTACTGTTTTCTTAGATCTCTATATTCATAATTCTTTACATATTTCTAAACTCCAATCCTAGGTTTTAGTTGTCTACAAAATTTCTAAACCAATTCGGGATAGCATCTTTTCCTCAAAATAATCAAATAAACTCAATGTTAGATTTTTTTGAAAATATCAAATCATCCTCAAATATGTTAGATTTTATCAAAACTAGATCATATCATATCACTTTCAATTCTAATAAATTTCTAAGATTTCATTCCAATGTTTTGATTTTTTTTCTCATAATTTTCTAGTTCAAGCTGTTCATATACTTCTTTATAATGTTTTAGACTAGAACTTTATAATTTTATTCTAAGTCTAAAACCCAGATTTCATTCAAAGATGTCTACAGAACCTTAAACCTTGAGCTCTGTCGCACCCTAAAACCTATACCAAAAGGGCCATGAATTTCAGCACATGACATTAAGCATTCATCCATTTATTCTTAACCTGTAAATTTCATGTAAGTTTTTCGCTCATTCTTTTCATTCATACACAGCGGAATTGCATATCATAAATCATAGCCATCCATTTCTCATAATTAACTTGTAATAAAAAATTTCATAATTTTATAAACCTAAAAATAATCCAAAATCATGTCTTGGCATTCTCATTCACATAAACTAATAGTCTAACGTAAATTAAACCATCATCTAAAAATCATATATCAAGCCTACACCAAAATCCATTAATTTATTACTTTCTTTTCAAATGAACTGAAATAAAATACTGAATTGAAATAAAATAATGTCTCAATGTCTTATAGCATATATTCAATCTTCTAACTCTCCAATCTTGCCTACCAGTACCATTATACAACTATCTCTTCATCATCTATGATGCCAAATTTAGGGTGAGCTTGACAAACTCAACAGATAATAAACTAAGGAATAACGGATCAAGACTTTTGCACGAATTAAAATGAAATAAATAGTTGCATACATTTTTATCAATATACGGAATTGAACAATTAAATATTACAGAAACATATACTAAACTAAAAACATTAAAAGACATAAATATATAAACAATCTAAACAGAACTAAACAGACACATATAATTGGATTGAACAGAACATAAAAAACAGATACATAAGTAATTACAGGTAACAATTTCATAACCCAACACAGATAACAGTTACAACATTTAATCTCCAGTGTTAAGAGCCACATGATTTACCAATTTTATCTCCAGTGAGAAGAGCTACATGATTCATCAATTTTATCTTTGGCGAAAAGAGCCACATGATTCACCAATTTTATCTCCGGTAAGAAGAGCTACATGATAACCATTTATAATTCCCGGTAAAAAGGTCATTCACACTATAAACCAGGTGTGTTGAGCATCATTAATATTTTACCTTTGATGATGAAGGGTGACTTATAACAATACTATAGCCAAAAACTATTAACAATAACAAAGAACAATAGTAGTAACAGGACAAAAACATATAGCAATCTATAGCAGAAAATAAAAAACCTATAGCATTTCAAATCATAAATGCTTGATCCTCCTAAGCAAACTCATAGCACTTCAAATCATTGATGTTTTAAATCATAGATTCTTGATCCTCCTAAGCATAAAACTATGAAACAATCAGATTTGTACTATAATCATGAAGAACATAACGCATTCAGATTATCAATCAATCATGTAACATATACAATTCTTACAAAATAAGAGAATAGTCTCTACGATCTTATAGATCCAAATATCAAAACTAGAAGTACTTGTGCTCTTGAAAACAAAAAACAAAAAAAATTTTAAATCAACGATTTCGGAACTTAAAACGGATTAAAACTTATAGTAAATCAATCTCTAACATGTAAAATATGATTCTAAAATAATATAGAACCTAACGATTTTACAAAATAAACTTTGTACTTTTACGTTCTTGAAAAACCATCAAAAATCATTTTGAAAACTTTTGATCTTTACTTAAAACGATTAAAAAACTAGAGTAGATTTTTTCAAAATAAGTTTAGATTAGTTTTAAGAACCTATGGTATTTAAAAACGAAATCCATTCAAAACCAGTCAAAACAAAAAGTAATCTCTTTAAAAGCAATATTTAAATCGCATCTATAAACTTATGGAATTCAAAAACGAAGTTAGTTTAATGTCCTCTACCTCTTAGTTGATGTAAAATTCATTCCTGCCTTTGTTCTTCAGAAAAATCCCCACATCTTTTTTGCAACACCTAGTTTTTTATTCTCCTTTCTCTTAAAAATCTATACTCTTACGAAACTTCTTCAAAAGATCATCTCTCTTATGAGTTTCCATGTTTTTATAAGTTTAAATAACAACTCTAATCTCCAATTTCGGGTTTAGCTAAGTTGCTAGTGAAAAAATCCTTAAAATCTTGCAAAAATTGCGATTGTATGAAATTTTTCGCTTTTAAGACGTCATCCCGCCCAAAGAAAATTTCATCATGGACACACAGTGGGAAAACAGCCATAACTTTCTCAACAAAACTCGAATTCACAGACTTTTTTTTTGTTGGAAACTAGACTTCAAGACGTTTATAAGAACATAAAGTTTGCTTACTAATTCGTCCTACATTTTTATTGGTGTATTTTTAAAGTTACCTTAAAATCTATTAATTCAGACCATATCAAACGACATAGACATCTGGTGGAAAAATTGTCATAACTTCTTTTAACAAACTCCAATTCAATCACCATTTATGGCTCAAACATTCCTTTAAAGGTAAATTCACAATGAAATCAAATTCATAGTAAAAGTCATACAAATATTAAGTCAAGCATCTCTTAGCTCACCGTGATTACATCTACTATGATCGCTCAAATCTAATGACAAATTCAAAGATCAACATCAGTGTTTAAATCAAAATAAAAAATGAATGTCAATGCTTAAATCTAATGCAAAGATCAAGTCTAATGTCAATGCTTAAATCTAATGTAAAGATCAAGTCTAATGTCAATAAACAAATTCAAAGTCAAAACCAAATATCAAAATTCAAATGTTAAATCTCAAGTCAATCAAATCACAACTCATTGTTGACTAAATCCCCTTCGTTTGTTCACTTCGTGAAAATGAGTCGAAAAAATGTGATTACCTATGGGTGGCTTGAGCACCATCCTTCAAAGGTAAATTCATGAGGACATCAAATCTAAAGTCAAAGGTAAAATAAAATTCAAATGCCAAGCCAATCAGCCCATGGCTCACCATGACTACATCGTCTCTAAGGTGAGTCACCAAAGCATGATTACCTTCAAGTGGCTTAAGCAACCTCCTTCAAAGGTAAATTCATGATGAATTCAAACTCAAAGTTAAAGCTAAAATCAAATATAAATGTCAAATGTTAAATGTTAAATGTCAAATCAATCAAATCACAGCCCCATCATGACTGCATCCTCTCTGATCACTCGCTTCAAGCAGATAAGTCAAAATCACGTCTTTACAATTGTATTGTGACTACATCCTCTTCGATCACTCGCTTCGTGAAAATGAATAACAAAAACATGATTACTTTTAAGTGGCTCAAACATTCCTCTAAAGATAAATTCACGATAAAATCAAATCCAAAATCAAAGTCAAAGTCAAAATATAAATATAAATATAAATATCAAGTTAATCATCTCTTAGCTCACTGTGATTACATCTACTCCGAC
The DNA here is from genome assembly GCA_025762735.1 of Platanus orientalis. Lineage (NCBI taxonomy): Eukaryota > Viridiplantae > Streptophyta > Magnoliopsida > Proteales > Platanaceae > Platanus > Platanus orientalis. Next base: position 1,491 of record JAOXJP010029992.1, on the reverse strand, counting down.
CGCTCAAATCTAATGACAAATTTAAAGATCAAGATCAATGTTCAAATCAAATACAAAGTTCAAGTCCAATGTCAATAAGCGAATTCAAAGTCAAATTCAATGCTCAAATCAAATACAATTCATTGTTGATTACATCATCTCCAGTCACTCGCTTCATAAAGATGAGTCACCCAAAAGCATGGTTACCTTTAGGTGGCCTGAGTAACCCCGTTTAAAGGTAATTTATAAGGAAATCAACTTCAAATGACAATTTTCAAGTCAATCAAATCACAACTCAATGTTGACTACATCATCTCCGATAACTAGCTTCGTGGAGATTAGTCACAAACACATGATTATCTCAAGGTGGTCTGAGCAACCTTCTTTAAAGGTTAATTCATGATAAAATCAAATTTAAAGTCAAAATCAAATATATGATTACCTTTGGGTGACTTGATTTTCATAAGAAAATCAAATCCAAAATCAAATTCAAATGTCAAGCCAATCAGCTCATGGCTCACCATAACTATATCATTTCCAATCACTCATTTTGTGAAGATGAGTCACAAAAGTATGATTACCTTCAACTGGCTTGAGCAACCTCCTTCAAAGGTAAATTTATGATGAATTCAAACTCAAAGTCAAAGCCAAAATCAAATTCAAATGCCAAATATTAAATCAATCAAATCACAACCTTATCTTGATTGTTTCTTCTCTAATCACTCGCTTCGTGAAGATCAATCATTACATGTTTACAATTATCTCGTGATGACATCTTATTCGATCGCTCGCTTCATGAAGATGAGTTACAAAAACGTGATTACCTTTAAGAGACTCAAACATTCCTCTAAAGGTAAATTCACAATGAAATCAATTCCAGAGTAAAAGTTAAAGTCAAATTCAAATACAAATATCAAGTCAATCACCTCTTAGTTCACCGTGATTACATCTACTCTGACCTCTTAAATCCAATGACAATTCAAAGATCAACATCAATGTTCAAATCAAAATCAAAGATCAATGTCAATGCTCAAATCAAATGCAAAGTTTAAGTTTAATGTTAATAAACAAATTAAAAGTCAAATTCAAATGCCAAAGTTAAAATGTCAAATCTCAAGTCAATCAAATCACAACTCATTATTGACTAAATCCCCTCCCTCCGTTCACTCGTTTCGTGAAGATGAGTCAAAAAAATGTGATTATCTTTGGGTGGCTTGAGCACCCTCCTTCAAAAGTAAATTCCTAAGAAAATCCAATCCAAAGTCAAAGTCAAAATCAAATTCAAATGTTAAGTCAATCAACTCATGACTCACCATTATTACATCATCTCCAATCACTCGTTTTGTGAAGATGAGTCACAAAAGCATGATTACCTTAAGGTGGTTTGAGCAACCCCCTTCAAAGGTAAATTCATGATAAATTCAAAATCAAAGTCAAAGCCAAAATCAAATTCGAATGTCAAATGTCAAATCAATCAAATCATAGCCCCATCATGACTGCACTCTCTCGGAT
>JAOXJP010029982.1:0-16878 GCA_025762735.1 Platanus orientalis | reverse complement strand
ACGTATTTTCAAGATTCATGTTTAAGGTTTGAGTAGTTTATTAAGGCCGGCTCTCAACCTGACGCCACCCTCCTCCTAACGTTTTTTTTTTTTTTTATCCAGCGTTTTCTATTTTAGAAAATACTAAAATAGAAAACGTTGGATAAAAAAAAAAAGGTGTTGTAGAAGAAATACTAGAGTAAATAAAAGAAATACTTACAAACACAATCATACACCAGATTCGAGTCTTTCAAGTGTAGAGTATACAAATAAACATAAACAAAAATGATTGCTACAAGATTCTGGACAAACCAGCAGGCAAAAAATTGAAATAAACTTAAAAACTGGATATGTTAAAAGAAATAAATTGATATTGTGATGATTTCGGTCGTTGAGTTTGTTGTTGGAGAAGGGGTCACTTTCTCTTACGATTTTCCTGTATTTATCGATAATGAGGGGTAGTCTTCCTTCAAGTATCTTCTAAATCTAGAATTCATGGTTTGTTGCCACCCATCCCATGTTTTTAGCAACCTCCATTCAATTACAAAAACATCTAAGTGTCTTGCCTCTTGCCCATGCTTTGCCCCATGTTTTGAAATTTGAACGTGTAGTTTAGATAACTACATGCAATTGTTGCTCCAAAATTTCCCTCATTTGTACCATGTGGCCATGTTTTGGAACTATCTATCATAGAATTCTCCTTCCACCACATGTCATCCAAAGTTCTCACGATTTCACCTTGGTCCCACCTATGTGGTTGCACTTTTTGGGTTTAAACATCTAAAAAAAATATATATCTTACTAGTGAAGTTTAACTTAGGCTTACTTTATAAACAAGCTCAAATGAAAACTTAGACTCCTTCAAACAACTTTGATGGAGCCAAGTTGTTAGTAAGCTAAGCATAGTGCAGTTCGGCTTAAACTTTATAAACAAGCACAAATGAAAACTCAGACTCCTTCAAACAAGACTCAAGGGTCATCCAATGAGTAGAACTCCGAGCTGAGCCAATCTAGCTCAGCTCATTGAATACCCTAATTATGATTAAGGATTAAAAAATGTGTGATTTTGGTTTACAGAAAAATTAGTTCTTGCAATCATGAACATAGTTCCAAGGGAACTAGACCAAATTAGAATGGGTGTCCATGACAAAAGTGATATCTTTTTAGGGAGTATTAAAGTTAAGTGAAATGAGCAGCTTCAATATATGCAAAGAAAAACCAGTAAATGGTTGAATCAAAATCCCTATAATCACTTATAAAAAAAATCACATAATCATATTTGTTGTGATAAAACAACACAATGGAACAAAACATAGATCGAATTCAAGTATGCAATGTGCGTAAAACAAAACGAGAGAACAATAAACGATAAAGAACAATCACACAACACAACATTTGATGTGTTCGGAAAGATTGCGTAGATCCATGGGCGAAGATGATCAAGAACTTCCACTAAAATAAAGAACAAAGAGATTACAAAATGCACAATGACAAATTCCCAAACCCAAAGGAGAAACCATATGGAAATAACCCCTAGAACTCTCCACACAAAATATGTTCTTGCGTCTCACAAAACAAAGTTATGACAAAAGAAGCCCTAAATTGTTAAGTGGGTTAAAAACCCAAAAGTAACGCCACACTAAAAAATGACATTTCTCGAATGAAGTCGTGTGAATTCAAGACGATGACTCAAAAAATCTCCACCTTGGCTTAAATTCCACCAAAACAAGCTGAACGACGCTCCTTGATCATTTTCTCCACTTACCCCTAAAGTGTATACAATCAATTCTTTTTCAAATTGAATGAGTTCAAGCCACCCTTGAACTTATAATCACCAAACTTGACTTTGTTGACATATCTACTGACTCTTCAAAGCAAAATTCATCCACAACTATGTCTTCAAAATCTTCTTTAACTGGAGCTCTAGCGTCCAACTTAGGCACACAACCATGTTGGTGAACTTCTGAAACCTGAATGGGGTTTAAAATACCATCCTCAAGTCCCATCAGAATGAAGTACCAGACTCAAACTCCACCTCTACTTAAACACTAAAATCTCCCTCTTCCACAACCTGTTTACTTGGACACAACAAGAAATAATCACAAAAAATAACACCTTAGTGTTGCTTTCCATGACCATAATGCTCACAAAGCCCAAACTTCTCACTATAGATCAACCACATGCACAAATCTACTAAACCTCTTGCACAAATCTGTTCCATTCGTCTATGCCACAACTGTGTACAAAGTATACCAGAATATTGTACATAAGACACAACTGCTTTACTTTAAATGGTGTTCTCGAGCAGTACATAAATAGCCCCAACTTTTCTTGCTTCCAAAGCAACCTAAGCACTTAAAGAATCTTCATGGATTCGTTTTTCATAAATGTCGTACACCCTCTAGAATCTAGTAATAAAAAGGTTCATCTTCAAATTTGGAGCATGCCGAACACCTATTAATGTTCTTAGATCCCCATCATACATCTTGATCTTGATTGTACCTAGCCCGAAAATATTGCATGGTGTACCATTACCCATAAAGACAACTCTACCTTCAATGGAATTGTAGGTGGAAAAAGTGTCCCCGTTGGGACGCATATGATAAGGACCATGGTTTCAAAACTCGGTCGATTCCTAGTCGGATCGGCCGGGACCGATCCGATTTCAAGGGTAAACTCGGGGTTCGTATTAACTCGACCGATCCAACTCGGGAATTGGCTTCAAGTTTATAAAAGAATTTGATTTTTTTTTTCAAATTTAGAATTTAAATTGATTTTTAAGGTTTTTTATTTTTGCACCGGATTGGCCGAGTCAACTCGGAATCGGCCCGGATTAGCCGATCCGACTCGGGAATCGGTCAGATTCCGATTCCAAGTTTTTAAACCATGATAAGGACAGCCCGAATTAAGAACCCCGACGTCTTGGAAACCATCATCCCCAACGATGACAAACAAAACCATGTTAGCTTCTAAATCTTCCTCCACAATACTAACCGCATCCGAGTATTTAATTTTTTCATTCTTTTCTTTGAGCTTAAGGTCATTAGCCTTAATGTGCCTTTTCTTATGGTTGTAATAACACACAAAATTCTCTTGGGATCTATCAAATCCTTTCCCCTTTTGTCTTCACATGAGAAACCAAGCCCTCAACTTCAACCTCACCAACATAGCCATTTTTTCTCATCTTGTTTGAAACAAGGGTCATTATAACATCAACTAAATTGATAGAATCCTTCCTATAGAGTAGAGTTGTCACGAGATGCTCATATGATGAAGGAAGCGAAGACAAAAGGATTACTACCTTATCTTCTTCTTCAAACTTCGACCCAATACTTGTTAATTGAAAAATAATTTATTAAACTCATTAATATGTTCAAAAGTACCCATATCTTATTGTAGATGTAGGGTATTATAGAGTTTTTGCTTGAGGTAGCAATGATTCGAAAGGGATTTCATCATATAAAGGCTTTCAAGCTTTAACGAAAGCTTAAATGCAAAATCTTCATTCAGAATATTGTACCACACCTCATCCGCAAGGCACAAATGGACCGCAATCTTAGTGTTCAAGTTGTAATCCTCTTAGTCGCTTTCCGACATCCTAGTAGACTTCCCCTTCAATGCCTTATGCAAAACCTTGTTGAATCACCAGGTTTTCAACCTTAGCTTTTTATAAGCCAAAGCCATTCTTTATGTTGAACTTTGCCACCTCGAACATTGTACCCACCATCACAAAATCTTCAAAACAAAGAATCCTCAACCCACGACTTTAATCTTCAACTATGATACTAGTTTGTTGTAGGGGTGTCAATGAGCCGAGCTTTGCCCAGCTTAGCTCGGGCTCGTAACATGGAAGCAAAGCTCGGGCTCGGCTCAAGCTCTTCATGAGCTTGAGGTGCCAAGCTCAGGTTCGACTCGAGCTCGTAATGGTAAGCTTAGCTCGCCAATTTTTTTTTCTTTGTTCTTCGGATGAGTTATTTTAGTGCCCTAATCAAATTGATCTTGCTAAAATGTAAACAACAAAATAAAATTAAAATAGAGAACATGAAGGCGTTTAAAACTGATAAAGAGAACATGCATTCCTTTCTAAACAATTCTCAAATTTTTAGGGTTTTTAGAAGAATATTAACGAACAATATTTTTAGAAGCCTAAAAGATTTTTAGAAGCCTAAAAGTGTTTTAGAGAAAGATAGCATAATGATGGAAGATATGTTGAAGAAGAGGTGTTCAAATGGGTGATACAACCCATAAAAACTTACCTTTCTTGAATCGGGTGGTATTACGTTTCTTAAAGGAGGAAACAAACCATCTTCAAACCGCTAATATGGTGATCGAAGTTCCGTAGAGTCAACCCTCGGTCATCGTCATCATCATCCTCATATTCCTTTGAAACCCCTTTGCGGATAGTTTTTCAGCTGGAAATCAAGTAGAAGGAGAATAAGTTAGATGAGGTTTTTTAAATATTGAAGGTCGTTGGAGAAGTAATGTTGTGGAGAAGGAGAATAAGTTCGTCATTGCAGGCAGCTTGGTAGTTACTGAAAACTCAACAACGAAATTGATAAATGGAGAAATCAGACTAAGCATTGTACCTTATGTGGAAAAATGGAAGCTTTCATGTGCCTGATAGTACTTGGTAAGCAGATGTCGGAGAAGATGATCTTCGTTAGAGAGTGGAGCAATGGATGAACGAAACAGTCATGTGAAAATGGCGATTTTCATAATTTTTGAGTGAAACTTTTGTTTTGTTTAAACAATTTTATTTTCACGATAAATAATGTATAAATATATATTTTATTACAATATATTTTTTAAGCTTTTAATGAGCCGAGCTTTTAGTGAGCTGAGCTTAATGAAACTCGACTCAGGCTCACTTACGAAACGAGCTCAAATCCAGGCTCAGGCTTGGCTCATCATGAGCCAAGCTCCAAGCCGAGCCGAGCTAGCTCGGCTCATTAACAACCTTGGTTTGTTGTGACAAAACATCACAACGGAACAAAACACATATTGGATTCAAGTATGAGATGCGTGTGAAACAAAATGAGAAAATAGTAAATGCTAAAGAACAATCATAGAATACAATATTTAACGTGGTTTGACAAGATTTCCTACATCCACAGACGAAGATGATCAAAAACTTCTACTAAAATGGAGAACAAAGAGATTACAAAACGTACAATGTCAAGTTCCTAAATCCAAAGGAGAAACCCTATGGAAAAACCCACTAGAACTCTCCACACAAAATACATTCTTGTTTCTTACAAACATAATCTTGAAAAAACCCCAATCTGTTGCAGTCTCTCTCACCTTACAAAATCCACAAAACAGCCTTCTATAGCGAGTTAAGAAACCCTAAATCATTAAGTAGGTTAAAAACCTAAAGTCACCCATGCCAAAAAATGACAACAGTCGTGTAAATTCAAGACACTAACTTAACAATATCTGTGAGAGGGAGGGTTCCCTCCTTACAATCATGTTTACTCTTAACAACATTTTTGAGTTCATGGGGATGGAAGCTATATGTAGAAATTTTGTAACTGTAATTCAGACAGTAATTAAATACACAACATTTTCTATTATCAATTCAATTGGCCGACAAAACAGCTTCTGTAGTATGTACAACATAAAACAAATACTGTAAAGTGCCACACACACACAACCACGATAACCCATCTATACTGCTTTAAGTATTACACTCAACAAAATAAGGGGTAGAATTTACAGAACTAATAGGTTGTAATTCCTTGATATTATAACACTAGCAATTAGAAAGTTTTGCAGAGCAAAAAATATACGATAACAATGGTGTTCAAATAGATAGATATCTGTTGCAAAGATCACATATACAAACGATGGTAGATAGGCTCGTGTCTCAGTTGACACTCCCATAAAATATGATATTTTTATGTGCAATCGATGACCTACAGATTCTAGGGTGAGGCACTTATATCATGGGTCAATTTCATCTCTCATTCAGTGATATTATGCATTTTCTGTGGGAAATCATAGAACATTTTAAGAAATAGGAGAATGATTGTCTGTGTTGACACATGTCTACGTAGGCGTGCCACTGATGACACATGATGTGTTTTTGAATTTGGTCTCTTTTTCTGCACACCTGAACACTTTTTTGAACCCAAACACAACATGTGTCAGCTTATAATTTACCATAAATACTACACACACTTTGTTATCACATAACATTTTCTTCCCAAAGCAAATGTTCTATGGTAAAAATGCCTCTGTAGTGTATATGGTGAATTATAAATAAACATGTGTTGTTTTGGGGGCTAAAAGGGTCCAAAAAAGTGTTCAGTTGAAAAAGTAGGTGTCAATAAAAGACATCAAATTCAAAAACACATCATGTGTCAATCAATGCACGATAATAAAGGTCTGTCTCAAAACAAACAATCATTCTCCTTTTAAAAATCATAGAAAAAGAGAAAATGAAGAAAGATCATATGGGTGGTGGGTGGGGCTCTAGATTAGTGCGTCTCCCAAAGACTAATCAAAGTAATATAGAGGTTCTAGCAAATGAAGTCAACTTGGATCCGCCAAGGATCTCCTTCTGTTGGCCTATGACCTGTTAAGGCCCTGTCTAATAGGTGGTAGGAGATGATTGGTGTAAAAAAGCGAATTGCATTTTTCAAAAATTGTAATTCACTTTTTCCCTCCAATAGTGTCCTACCACTGGTAAGACAGGACCTTAGCAGGTCATAAGTGGCAGGAAAGGATCCGGTCTAGCATGGATCACAGGTGGATCTATTTGTTGAAGAGGATAGTGGGTTTAAGGGTATGGTGGGACAGTTGTGATCTTGGCATATTCTTTCTACTTTAAGGCTCCGTCTGATTGTCTAGATTTGAGTGTATTAGAAAAGGAATTTGAGAATCCAAAAAGTACAACAAAATAGAAAGGATTAAAGAAGAAATTGAAAGCAATACAATAATCCCATTTGTTATTTGATTGCCAAGAAATAAAAAACAATTTTTTTAGAATCCACAAGAGATCAACGGTCAACACAATAGAGAGGAGTTTTCATTGGATTTGGTTACAATTTGACCTTTTGAGATGGAAAAGGAAAACTGAAAAATACAAAGAGATGGATTCCATTGGATTTACACAGAAATCAACAGATTTCTCATGTAGCCAACCAGATGTGTGGAATCCATCTAGTCAATGGAATCCTATTCCGGATTCCACCGGATTTTGTCTAAATTTGGATGATGAGACGTAGCCAAATAGAAAACTTGTTTAAGAAAAGAGGTGTAAGTTGCCAATTTGAATAAGGAAGTCTAGGGATGTTTTATTAGGAAAAGAGATTCAGGAGGTGTAGAGGAAAAAAAAAAAAAAAAAGAAAATAAAAAGAAGGAAATGTAGCAACTCAAATCTTCTACAAATTTATGAAAAAAGAAAAGAAAAAAAAACATATACAATTTAAGAAGTGTGCAATTAATTGACGATCATGTTCAACACAAATACCATAAAAATTAGAAAAAGTTACAAAATAGAGACTTTTTTTTTCTATATTTCATAACAAAGTAATAACAAAAGCCTATGCACAACTAAGGAGTAAACAGTCCTAATACAAAGCAAATATAGGCATATCTGTATTATATTCGTATATTTAATCGAATATCGGATAGAATCAGGATATTTTGATTTTTAAAATTAGAAACTATATTCATATTCCTCTACTTACCAAATATCAGATATAAATCCAAATATACAAAATGGAAATGAGATATGAGAAATTTTGGTTAAGGTATTCATGTGGCAAAAACACATACAAAAATTGAAAATGTGCAGTTCAGTTTGTTCAACTTTTTGGATATGTGTTGACCACCAAAATCTTCTAAACTTTAAAAATCTGGAAACAATCTACTGTTGTTGTATTCTATATAACATGACCTATAATATTAAAATGTAAATATTAGTTACAACAGGTTGAACCATAATACATACAATATATTAAGCTTATTTCCTAACTGAAATACATCGAAATCCAATTACTAATTGGGATAGTCAATCCATAATAGACATCAAACAGTTTTAACTTGTTTATGTCAAGCAGCACCCTTCTTGAACACGAAGTCATACATTGTAACCATTATATAATATATTTATTTAAATGAATCGGATTTAGATGGATTTGTATTTTCTTTAAGCATATATAATCAGATAATTGACAGCCCTTCACAATTCCTTCTTCATAGATTAGTGGGACAGTTGAAATTTATGACACTAAATTTCATCTTTGTTTTTTAGATTGGACCTTTCAGCAACCCTTAAACTAATATCCCGATAGTCATGAAATAAATGCTTGAAAAAAAAAATATATTAATGTAAGGTCATGGGTGCACCCTGTCTCTAGCAGGCGCAAACCACGGCAGGTGCAAGTGATTCTAAATCATAATGGACAGATACTGTTCCATTACCAATTAGTGTATGACCTGATGAAAGGATTTTTAAGACAATACACATGAGAATGAGAAGATGTTAAATCACACATGAGCAGAGCAGATTTCCTAGAGTGCTTTCTCTGGAGAGACATTGAAGCACCAGGGTACCGGATGACACGTCAGGGGAAAAAGTGAACTACCCCAAAAGAGTGAACCATTGCCGAATGTTTTTCACTTTTTCTGATGACAAGTCATTGGCACCCTGGTGTTGCAGTTTCGCTCCAGGAAAAGCGTTTCACGAAATCCACATTAGTGAAAGGAGGGCATTATGGTAAATACACAATGGATAAATACTTGTGGTTTGTATTTATTTTTTCGGCAATGATTTGGTACAACCTTAATAACTGCCAACAGTCATATACATTAAGAGGCGTGTACTACGTGGTAATTAAAAAAGGAATTCACTTTTTTTGATAAATGATTTTCATTTTTATGCCATCAGTCACTGCATATGCACGGACCGTAAAGTCAAAAATCTCTGTCAGATATGGTGTCATATCCTGAACAGAGAGACTCGGAACAATACCTGTTTACAGGTTGGAGTTGATGTAAACACAGTGCAAGTGTGTCAATTGCCATTTCCCAACTCACATGACTCGTACCCTCCGTCCTTATCAGAACCGTATCCTCTGGTTTGCTCCCATTGTACTCCTTTAAGGTGAAAGCGGCACGTGTCCTCTGTTTTCCTTGGTTGGTTAACAGTCGTTGTTCTTGGTTTTCCTCTATGTGATGTGGAAGATACGTGTTACTCCCACCGTAAATGGAGCATTGTGGAGCACGATAGGAGCGTACCAGACGATACGGCTCCATCCTTATCTCCCATGTGCAACCGACGTGGAGCTTGACAACAAAAGGATTTGTTTTATCAAACAAAGAACCTTTCCTCTAAAAAAGTTAAAAAAAGGCACGACCAAGAGTAGAAAGAAGAAAAATATCTAAAAGAAGAAAAATATCTCTTTGATTTAGATAACAAGAATGGAGTGAGATGGGTAGTAAATTTCATCCTCATTGCGTGTGTAGCGAGTTAACTCAGCAGTTTTCCTAATTATTTACCAATTAAAATGCGTGTCATCATACAATGGGAGCCATATCCCTTGTATCGTTCGTACTGTGTTCCACAGACACAAGGGGTTGGGGTCCATTCAAAAAGTGTATGACCCCATGCCCTTGTGTCTTGTGGAACACAGTAGGAGTCATATAAGAGATGTGGTTCCCAAACAATGCGAGTGACAAATCTCCGTCATTAGTTTTTCTTAATGGATTTGCAATCTTGGACTGAAATAGAATAGAATTCGAAGCAATTATTTACATTCGAAGCTATCTAATTATTTCCCAAAAGAAGTAAATCTTATATATGGACTTCGTGTCCAAAACACCAAGGACATCACATGAAATCAAATGGATAGGAGTTAGATAAAATTGTAAGTTCTTCTATGTCCCTACATCACAGGCTGTAAGTTTCTCTGTAATCTTATACCACTGGTTACAAGGATAATCTCATTGCATGAGGCTTCCGCCGCTGCAGGGTTTAGGGAGATTCAAATGTATGCAGTCTTATCCATGTAAACAAAAAAACTGTTTTTTATGATTTGACACCCATAACGCTTAAGTCATAATTGAACAACTTTACTATTCACCAAAGCCCACCTTTTAGCAAATGTTCATTTGAACTCTTTTTTTTATTTTTTTATTTTCTTAAATTTTATGATTTTAAAATTATAAACCCCATTATTATCACCTTGGATTTGGTGTGACCTCTTAATAAATGAATAAGGTCTGCTATACATCAGGTGCAGACACATTAAGCTGAAAAAGTGATTTATATTTTTTGTAGGTGTTTACCACTAGAGGCATATCCTCTGTGCCTCCTTATGGTAAGTCACGGTGAGCCATGAAGGGGATGGGACCCTGCATAAGTGTATGGGCCCCACCACCTTTTTGCTTGTAGCTTACCGTGACTTACCATAAGGTGGCATAGAGGATACAAGTCTGTTTTTCACCTTGTGACTTATCGCGGCACATCTTGCCACCACAAGGTGGCACAAAGGATATGGTTCGGGTGGACCTTAGTCAATCATTAAGGAGGTCGATTTGGTAGGACAATTTTGAGAGTGGCTAAAGTTGGAATGACATAACGGTTTGCACATCAGCACAAAAAAACGTGAAATACACTTTTTGGTGGATGTTTTTCATTTTTTGGCACTGATGTGTTGATCCTTATGTCATTCCAACTTTAGCCGTCCTCTAAGTTGTTTTTCACTTTATGGGTTCTTATTTTTTCATCGAATATTATAAAAAAAAAAAGCATGGATTTTTTTTTTTAACAGTTTTGACCCTTTACACCTGAGATTTTGTGCGTGGGGGCACATAAAGAGACAGCTCCGAAAAGTGAAATGATACCCACGATGTGTCTCGTCTCATGAGAGGGTCGTCGCAGGTGATGTGAACCCGTAGCGGGATCCTTTCCCTGGCTAAAAAAACAAAAGAAGCTATCTCACTGTCACTGCCACGTCAAACTAATGCCTTACGGGACCCACAGACCACCTTCTACGAAGCTGGTATCTTTTGTTCCTTAAATAAGAAAACGTGAAAGTCTAATCAAATATTGGATTTTCAAGGATCAGCGCCACTTGTTAAATAAATATTGTCCTGTTCTGTTCCGAGAAGTCTCAAATCTCTCTCGTGCCCACCACTCTGCCTTCTTCCCCCTTTGAATCTGAATTCATCTCTGAGATTTACAGAAGAACCGGAAGAGCTATTCGCATCACTGCAATGGCGTCTCCTGGTATCGTTGGATTCGTTGGTTTAGACGAGCTGAGCTTAGACTTGGCTTCATCGCTTCTTCGATCGGGCTTTCAGGTCCAGGCGTTCGAGGTCTGGGTTTGATCAAATTTTCCACTATTCATTCTACTATTCGACTGTTCTGGATCATCTAAATGTTCGTTAATTTGAGAATTTAGAGTATTCTATCAAATATTTGATGAAGTATGATTAGATTTTTCAATTAGCAGGGTTTTTACTGATATGGATGGATTTCGACTGCTTAACAGTGTATGTAGAAATGATTATCGGTTGTTTAGAAGTGGACGTGCACGGAAAATGTGGAATGAATTGTTTAATTAATCCATTGTTGATTGTATTATTTTATGAAAATGCAAACTCACTGAGTCAAAGGACCTGCAAATGATTGCAGATTTAGCAGATCACTCTCAGTATTAACGAATGGCATACACGTTGTTGTTATACATTGTCAGACATTCTTGCCAGTTAAAATCTAGTCTGCTGCTTTGGTTGGCTATCGCGCAAAATTCATATGATTTATAACAACTGTGACTCTGTGATTAAGATCTTCATCTGGAAGGTTTAAGGAAGGCTTTGTGTTGTGTGGGTGGCTGGGTGAATGGAGGTGGAGCATATAATCATTTCTTTAAATTGTTTATGTTTAGAAAATGCTTGAATAGGTTGAAGCTAAAAAATCATGCAATTGAGATGATAATGAGTTCATAATAGCTATAATAAGATGCTGCATTGGGGCTAGGTCACCACATGGAATCAAGGGTTAGCTGGTCCCAAGCCGATCTTTGATACTGATCAGACCATTTCGCTACCCTTTGGGAGCACTACTGATCCATATTGGAATGCTGAGCCATATCAGGAAGGGCTAATGTCATCCAATTTCTGATTGGGATTGGACCCATTCAAACAATTTTCAGATCCTAATGTCAATCTTTAAACCTCTGGATGACCATGTTGCTATGTATGTGTTTTCAAAATTTCTAGTACAGAGAATATTCTACCTTCTTTGACATGGTAACTCTTCCCATATTGGAAACTTCTGACCTGTGCTCTGAATAGCATTTTTCAGATGATAAGATCCCTTATCCTTAAGCCTCAGGCTTGGCATTGTTAAGTTTTTAACTTCAATTTCTCCATCTATCTTTAATATTGTCAATATAACACTACTGTGGCTTTCTCTGTGATTGGAATTTATTTTCAACTGAAGCTAGTGCACTTATAAACAAGTATGTATTTTGACATTTCATTTGGCCAAAAAACACGCATTTGTAATTATAATTATGATTACAGAAAGGATGAGTTGTTATATTCAGATTTGGAAGTTCAAACTTCTTATGGCAAATTTGCCTCAGTATTCCTTGTGTGTGTGTGTGGAGGGGGGTGGGTGGGTGGGTTTCATTTTTTCACTTGTAAGTAGTTTAAAGTTTCCTTATATATTATTTTTGGTGGATAGTTTCAAGTCTTGTTATTCAACTCCATTTTTACAGTATATAGCTGTTTGGTAATCTGTTTAATGCCTTTCTGATTCTGTTGTTCAGTAATGTTTTGGTTTGGCTGTTTTATATGGTATTGTATTTCAACCATCTGCAGATATCTGGGCCTTTGATGGATAATTTTTTGAAGTTGGGTGGAGCTAAATGTGCCAGCCTAATGGAGGCAGGAAGAGGTTGAAGAGTTTTTTCATGTTCCTTCTTTTCTATGTTAATAACTTTATGATGCCTAAAATTATTACAGGTTTAAACTAGGTATTATTTTCGAAGAGTATAATCTGTGTATATTTTTAGTGATGCAACTTTCTTTCAAAATTTCTTCATTTCTTTCTTTCTTATTAAAATATATGTCAAGTAAATTAACTATAACCTCTCCTATCACGTTAGGGTTTAGGGAGAGGTGGTTAATTGCTTTATTTAAGATGGTATCGGAGCAAGGTTTTAGGTTGAGTTCAAATCCCCTTGTGGACGCAATTATTCTCCTGGGTCTCACACCTATTTTCCCCTAGTAATGCCAGAGTATGCATGCCATATCCAGGAGTATTCCTCCTAAGGGGAGTATTAAAATATATGTCGAGTATATTAACTCTAACCTCTCCTATCACCTTAGGGTATTGGGAGAGATGGTTAATTACTTTATTTAAGATTTCAGTTTTGGTTTATTGTTGGAATATATGTCTCTATTTCAATTCCAAATTCCTTAACCCGGACAAAATATTTTCAGGTACTGTATTGAGTTTACCTTTTATTTTTTATTTTTTAAAGCTTGATTATATTTTGAGTCATTTTACATTAGGTATTTATAATCTTATAGCCATAGAACACATTTCTAAATGCCTCTTGCATTAACGAGAAAGAAGCAATTCAAAAAAAAAAAAAAATCACTTTCCAAAGTGTTCAATGAAGGAAACCAATTTATATGTATTTCTTCATTGTATTTGTCCTCTTTCACTGATTATTACAGAAGAAAAATAGTCCACTCTCTCCATTGAGAGAGGATGGCTATATCTTGTTTGAGACCAATGCTAAAGTTCACCATCTTTAGGTGCATTACCTTTAGTGACATTATTCTACTAAGTTCATGATATTTCTCTTCAAATGTTACATTTACCACAAGTTGGTCCTTATTTTATGGTGGCCTTTTTTTTTGGTGGTTTTGGATGCAGATGCTGCAGCTATAATTATACTGATCTCTCATGCAGATCAAATAAATGACATACTTTTCAGGGAGGACAGTGTTCTAAAAGGTCTTTATGATGCTTCCAACCTGAAAAATGGGTTTAACTTGATATACGTCGCTTGGTTTCATCGGTATTCAGAATTTGTTGATGTATGGTTTTGTAGGGTTGCACAGAGATGCAGTCATCATCCTCCACTCAACTATATCACCAGTGTGTATCCAGGAGCTAGAGAAGCATCTCACAGGCAACTTCAATTTCCTGTTCTGATTTCTTGACTCTTTCTGGTGGCACCTTCAATGAGAAAAAGAGTTTTCTTTCATTATTTGTACCGATTATTTTCATATTTGAACTTTTTTAAGGCTTCTGCTGATATTGACTGTTGTAGAGAGCCTTCTCTTGACATCTGCCCATTGTCAACCAGAGCTCATCTGTGTCCCTGGTATCCCTCTCAAGGGAGAACTGGTTGACAAGTCAGTGTTCATAAAGTTTACTTTTATAAGTGCAAAAACTGAGTTCATAAAGATTACAAATGCCATTTGTGTTGATTGCATTAAGATGATCATTGTATAATGCTTAAGTAATTGTATTAGTGGATGTAAATATAAGAAAAATCACTGTTCAGTCAGAGTGGTCACATTTAAAAGAAATATGAGGATGGGGATAAATTAACACAACAAAATTTAGAAAGAGGTCTGTAAGCAACAAAGACAATTATGTCCTATTCTACTCACACATCACTTGATTCCCTGCTCCAGGTACTGCCAGTTTAGAGTTTAGATGACGAACATGATAGTAATCAGAGTACACTCAGGAAGACAATCCCAAAAAAATCCCAAAGATTCCTTAATTGGTTTTGGATGATTACAAGGTGGGGCACATAGAGCTACTGGTGAACCAACTGATGCTGGAAATGAATTCAGTACGGTTGGAGTTGATTTTAAGGTTCACAAATTTCAAAAGATTTATCATATGGATTTTTTTGTATGTTGGGCTAAGCTCTTTTTTTTTTTTGGTTTTTTGTTCTTGTTCATAGATGTAATTTCTGTCAGCTTTAGCATATTATGAGTTTATTTGTAGCTTAGTCAGTTTAGGGGAGATTGATTTATACCAAGTAGAATTGATCCTAAAAGTTTGGTAGCCATTACTCAGGAGATCTTTAAATGACTGAGAAGTTGTGTTTCATGGTTTTTAATTTCATTTTTGGTGTAGGTTTCAGTCCCTATGGAAATGGAAATATTTTGTAGAAACTGTGAGAACATCATTGAAATATTGTAAAAACCATGGAAATTATGGAAATATTGGAAATTTAGAATGAAACATCAAAAAATGATATCATAAACACTAATACATACTTAGGAATCATTACATAAGAAAAATAACAATTAATGATGGTTTCTGGAAACTGATATCTTCGTACTACATAATAAATCTGTACATCCACATAAAGTTAGGAAATGATAATGAAACATCCAAACCGATGAAATGTATAAATTCAAACTACAAATCAATAATTTCCATGGAAACATCAGTGGAAGTCTTACATAAAACTTTTGAAATGTTAGAATAAGCACCAATACACACTCTAGGAATCATTGCATAAGCAACACAACTTATCGATCTAACTCCTTAGCCAATTGACTCTAGCCCAAGCCAGGTGGTCGAGGTATTTGGTATGCATTTTTGGGATCTTAATGATTTTGTAAGGAGGAAGATTGTAGCCACTAATGAGTCTTACAAGATAAAGGATGATTTTCATTGTAGGCTTGCGGAGTTTGATGAGGGAGATAGTGTGATGGTGGTCCATATCAGACCTGAGAAATTTCCTATGGGGAAGTTCAGAAGCTACGTTCCAAGAGTGTAGATCGTTACAATATCTTGAAGAAGATTTGTGCCAATACCTATGTTCTGGAGTTACTTAATGCCTATGTTTTGGATTTAATTTATCACAGTCAGTTTAGGGAGAATTGATTTGTTTTACCTAGAAGTGGCCCTAGTCATAGTAGATTGGGTTGGAGGTCTGAATTAAAGTCGGTGCAGCTCTTGTAATCCTCTATTGTATCAATGACTATTTATCGAAAAAAAAAAAAAGAAGGAAAGAAGAAGTCACTGCTGCTAGGATTCAGTTTGAGTTGAGAAAGGAGTCAAATGTAGGTTTGAAGATGGGTAGGTCTTCATAAACCCATGTAATTATTTTTTTCTTTCACTAATGAATGATAAACTCTTTTGCTATTGATTTTCAATCCCTTTCTTCTTAAATGATCTAGGTGTTGAGAAAGAAGAGACAAAATACTATCACATTTTCACATAACTTTTCTCTTGTTCTTCTCATTTTTCTTTTTCTTTCTCCATACAAACCCTAACCCTAACTTCATTAATATTTAATCAAACAACTTTCTCAACCTAATTATATGGAGGAAGAGATTAAGATTCATGAGAAAAATAATACTGGGGAATGGTGGATCTTCCTAGTTCCCAGGAACCAGTTAGATGTAAGTTGGTGTTTACTATGAAACACCAATCAAGTGGCTCGATGAGAGGTAGGGAAAAAGGGTACACACAAACGTATGGCATAGATTACAGGAAACCTTTGCCCCAGAGGCTGAAGTGATTTTGTGGGAGTTCTTCTTTCCCTTGCCGCCAAATATGGATGGCCATTGTTGCAGTTTGATGTGAAGAATGCATCCTTATATGGAGATCTTGAAGAAGTTTACATCCTTCCTGCTTTGTTTGTCCCGTTGCAAAAGGGGAGGTCAGCAAGCTAAAGAAGGCTTTGTGATGTAGTACACAAGCTTTGACACCAAATTTGATGTAGTACACAAGCTCTAATACCAAATTTGATGTAACACAATGGAGATGATACTAAAGTTGATGTAGAATGATAGCAAAGAATCTCAATCAAACCCAAGATATGTAGCGGAAACAAGAATAAGGTTAAAGAACCAAGAATTGAACTTTAAGTACTCAAGATTTAATGAAAA
>JAOXJP010029971.1:0-16878 GCA_025762735.1 Platanus orientalis | reverse complement strand
TGCTTAGTATCCATGTAAATTGTGATGGTAATATGGATGACTTATCTTGTTATCATGTAGGGTGCTTATCAAAATGTCTATTGAGCAAACTGTCACACTTACTCGTACTTGCACCCCCATACCCTCTTTCAATGCATATGATGAAAATTTCATCCGTATTGATGAGGATAAAGGCGAGAGTGAAAATCTTAATTTGAGTGGTTCAAAATGGAAATATAAATTAGAGGTGTGGCTTGATTTTAAAAGGATTGTAAATCCAAATAAGTCGATAGATGTCATTTGTAATTATTGCAAGCACAGATTTAATGGGAACAGTACTAGTGGAACTAGTCATTTGAAAAATCATACAAAAAGATGTAAACGAATAACGAAAGAACAACAAATACTGCAAGTATTAATGAGTGCAATTGGAATTGAGGGTTCTACACATAAGAACTTCAAATTTGATCAAAATACAAGTCATTTAGAGTTGGCAAAAATGGTGATCAAACGTGAATTTCCATTTAGCATGGTAGAATATGAATACTTTCGTACATTTGTTCATAGTCTCCAACCCATGTTTAAATTTGTGACATGAAACACTGTGAAGTCTGATGTGATGGAAGTATTTAATGAAGAAAATGAGAAGTTGTTTAAGTACTTTAATATACTTTTTTGTCGTGTTAGCCTCACTACAAACATGTGGACAATAGAGTCATAGAACATGGGGTATTGTTGTTTGACTTGCCATTACATTGATGATCCATAAGATTTGAATAAAAAAATTATTGGGTTTAAAGCAATTGAGGGTTCTCATGATGCATTATCACTTAGTCAAGTTGTTAGGGATCTTTTAATAGGATGAAATCTTGATAAGAAGAGATGTTTTGTTACGGTAGATAATGCATCAACCAATGATGCAATAGTCAAAGAATTGAAGAATACACTGTGTAATAGAAGATATTTTGCATTGGGTGGTGAATTGTTGCATGTACGTTGTAGTGCACATATTCTTAATCTTATTGTGTAAGACAGTTTACGTGAGATAGCTTATTTGTTAAGCAAGATTAGGGAGAGTGTGAAATATGTGAAGTTAACACTACAAAGAAGTGCAAAGTTTCAAAATGTCAAAGTTCACATCCGGTTGCAATCATTGAAAGATGTAGCTCATGATGTACCAACAAGATGAAACTTTACTTACCTTATGTTTGAGAGTGCACTTTCGTTGAAATAAGCATTTTGTCATTTAGTAAAAATGGATAAAGATTACAAGAGTAATCCATCAAATGAAGAGTTGGAAATGGAAGATATTATTTGCAAATGTTTAAAATTGTTTCAAGAAACTACAAAAAAAAAAAAAAAAAAATTCAAGGACAAAATATCCGACCGTAAATACTTTTTTTCTTGATGTGTGTACTATATATGTTAAGTTGCTTTCATAGAAGGATAATCAAAATCATTATATACAGTCAATGCAAGAAGGAATGTTGTCAAAGTTTAAAAAGTATTGGGATGAATGCAATTTAGCATTAGTAATGACATCGGTTTTGATCCTCAATACAAGATGATGCTTATAAATTATTATTATCGTGAAATCTATGGATGTGATGATTAAGAGAGTTCATATGGCTGCTTATGACATTTACTCTGAGTATGTAGTTGATTCTCCTATGTTTCCTTTTATGGGTTTTTTGGACAATGGTCATGGTAGTACATCACACATGGTTGTAGAAAAAGATACGATTCCGTCATACCTAAGTTGGTATAAAGCTTCACATCACACATGTTTTACATTTACTCAGAAATCAGAATTGGATATTTATTTAGAAGAGCTAATAATTGAAGATGTGGAATTGAATGTTTTATAGTGGTGCAAATTCACTCCCAAGTATTCCACTCTTGTGAAAATGGGCCGTGACCTTTTATTCATTCTTGTGCCTATAGTTACATCCGAGTCTACATTTAGTACCGGATGACAGGTATTTAATCAAACCTGTAATTGCTTGGCACCTGAGATTGTAGAGGCATTGATATGTGCACAAGATTGGTTAGAGAAACCTCAAATTGCAAGTAGATATCAAATTTGATTAGTTGGTTTATACTTATTATATGATTTTATTTGTATTAACGTTTTTTTTTCTTCATTTTTGCTAGGAATGATGGATGAAAATATTATTCCTACTTGATCGCGAGTGGTGGATCTTAGTTTTTTTTTTTTTTTTTGTAAATGTTTTGTAAGAGTTCTATTTTTTTAATAACTTATATATATTTTTTCTTAGACAATGCATTTCATGCACAATGTATTAACTGTAAATGTTATCTTTTTGTAGGTGGTTTTGGAGGGTGGAATGGTTTCTAGAATGTTGATCGTGTGTGGTGGATCTTGTTTTCTTTTTTCACTATGATATCGAAGTTTAATTTTGGGAGGATGATTTTAATTTCATTTGCAATAGACTTGTTTCTTCTACTTTTTATAAGTGTTCACATAGCTATCATTGAAAAAATTATGCATGAAGATTGAATTGATATGTCATATGTTATATATTTCTGTGAGGTTTTCCTTGGTTAACTCATGGTGTATGGTTGAGTAGTTCTAATCCTAACAAAAGAACATCTCAGATTGTTGTGACAAAGATACATACAGGGACACCACTTTGTTTTTTTATATCATTTGATTAATTCTGCAGGCTCTTACATGTAAGCTCTTATAAAACAACAACTCTCAAAGCTTCACACATAGAAGATGGATCTTTAAATTTTTGGATCTTCATATTTTTGGATTTCGGATTTTTGAATATTCAGATGTTTGAACAAATTCAAATTTGAAAGGTATAAAAAAAATCTGTCAGATTTCGAATCAAATTCAGCTATGTGATATTCGTATTCGAATCGAATACGAATATACCTATATCTGATTCGTATTCGCTCTGTTGACAGCCCTAGGAATGAGAGTTAATTGATAGGGAGGTTAACATACTTCGTTAGCTCGATATATCAAGACAACTCGGAACAGATATCTAGGTCTGGAAAACTGAACTAAAACACATACAAATGACCCAAAATGCAAATAGGGATTGGTCTTTGGTGATGCTCCTGATTAATCAAATAAAAAAGGCTGAGATCCACACTGAGAATCTAGTCAACTATCAAGTGCCATGATCTTGGCCTAGGCTAAAAATCTAGGAGGAAATCACTAGTCATGCACCATTCAACTCTATAAAAACGATATTAATCAACTCTTTAAAGATATGAGAAATTCTCCAAAGAGATTTTAAGATTATTTTCTATTAAAAAACAAATCTCTAACTTAAGCATCGGAGAAACTTAGGCCAAAGCCACATCAGTAACCTACCTAAATTTATTCCTCCATATTTGCAGGTGTCATCTGATTGGCCGTGCAACCAGTTCGATCATCACCTATTTTTTCATTTAAAAATCATTTTTAAAGTTTTACCCTTATAAACCTCAAAATTTTTGTATGGCCTTGCCAAAAATTTAAAAAAAAAAAAAATTGTGTGGAGACATGAGCGGACAAACAAATTAGGTGTGACAAATATTTTCTCGAAATGGGAGCAAATGTTCTATTCCCAATTTGTCTACTCCCTCATGACGCTTTTTCTTAAAACAGTTTATACGATTTTATCCGTATACATTCCAACCTTTGTGTCTGGGAGCACGAGGGAGTATACAGTTTAGGAGTAAGAAGATTTGTTCCCAGAGTCGAATATGTGATATCTTGAAGAAAAAATCTTCACTTATAGGCAGATTTATCTGCTGGCGCAGGAGGAAATGAGGAATACGCTTAGCTCCCAAAAAGTAAAATTTCACTTTTTTGAAGTATGTGTCCCATCTCCCGATAAATCTGCCCATAGGAGAGACCGTGTGGGGACGTCTTGCGATCTGGAGGATCCTGTGGGGGCCTTTGTTGCTAAGCACACAAAATATCCTAGTGAGTTGGTGTCTCGTACCCATCTTCCACACCAACAAAATAAAAAAATAAAAAAATAAAATTTTAAATTTTCGGACAAGGTAGATCAAGTAACGAACCAAATCTTACCCTGTTAACGGCGTCAGGACATTTCCCGTTTTGGGCAGGCAAGTGGTTTCCCGTTTCATTAGTCGTTAGTTAGTGCCATTTCAGTCCCTGTGATTTCTCGATTCGACCTTCGTAACGACGAGGCTTTAGAGTCGACTTGTCCTCTCCTTCTCCCATGGATCTCGCCTTGCTTTCATCTTGACTACGCCCTCTCCTTCTTCACAACTTCCAATTTTGAAAACCCTACATCTATCTTTCTCTCTTTTCAAGTAACCATTCATTTTCGTGTCTCTTTCCCCCTCACAGAAGGAGAAAGCAAAGAAGACGAAGTTAACATATAATGAATCCAAAACCCTAACCCTAGCTCCATTCTCTTCTTCTAATCTTCATTTTCGTTTGCATTTAATCTCCAATTTTGGGGTTTTCTTTACCTGCGATCGGTTGGCTATGACGGATTTTCGGGAGGAGAAGGATTCTTCAATGGAGATCTGCCCGCGGAAGAACTCTAATCATAATTCTCCTCCCATCTATCGTCTCATGAACGGACCTACTTCACCTCCATTGGGCTGGCTCGAGATTCGGCTCTTCTATGTTCGAATTGCTCGTTGCGTCGTCGGCAGCGTCCCCAGCCAGCTCACCCTTCGGCACCTGCGACGCGAGATTGGGGTTTCTCTGGAGATTAATGGATCCCGCATCCCTGCCTCCGATACGGCGTGTCTCACCCTTCGTCGTGATCGTGTTGATAAGGAGTTGTCGGAGGTTACGTATGTCAGCACCGATAGCGTTCGAGTGGCTGAAGCAATTGAATTCGAAGTGTATGAGAGGGAAGATTTGATTTTGTGTGGTTCTCTGGAACGGATGGAATCCCCTTGGAGTAATGGCAGTGTCGGGCTCGATCACAATCAGGGGTTAGAGAATAATTCGAAGACTGGTTGGAGTATGGATTGCTACGCTGCGGCCTCGATTGCTACGGGTTCATCTGCATTTTTTCACCCAAAGCTTGGAATCTCATCGCCTTCAATTGAAGTTTACGTTGCTGGGTGCTGTTCTGGCTTCCCTCTGATTCTGACGAAGACAATTCACCTCAGCCCGAGGCGGAAGCTCCTGAGGCATGCTGTCCTTGATGCTATTCCGGAAGATGAAGAAACTGGAAAGGAGCAGAAGTGCATGAACGGTTTGGTTCGCCACAGGAAATTGCAAGTAAGCAAAATGCCATCACCAAGTTTTGATTCTAGATGAGAAATCTTCCACTTTACCTAGCCAGCTAGTAAATTACTTCATTACAGGGGAACATTTAGCATTTACAGGGAAAATAGTTTTTAGGAAAAGGAAAAGCAATAGAATAAAAAGAAGAAAAGAAGAAAAGAAGAAAATTTCTATGAATTCTAAATATCGAAGAAGACTGACGAGAAATGCAAGTTTTAATGGGGGAAGTGCATGTTAGTATCGCATTTTGCTTTAGCTTATCAGAAATTCAGTTAGCATTGTTTTGCAAACAAAATGGAAGACCGTTTATTAGCAGTGATGAAACTCATATTTGAGTGACTTAAGTTTTAAAGAACAACCAGAAATACTGAGGTGTTGATGCAGCATACAAGTAGAATAGAATAAAATTGATAAATCAATAAAGAAAAATAACCAAGATTCCTATTGTAGGTTCATTCTTTAAATTAGGTTCAAATGCAATAAAAGAATTAGAGATTACAAAATTAATAAACAATCAAAGACCTAATAGTGATATTTTTTTTATTGAGTTATTTTGGGGGAAAAAAATTAGGTTTAGCCTTAGGCCAAAATATTATGAATGAAAATTTTTCCAAAGAGCCTAAATTAGGCCAAGGTCAAAAGAAGTAGTTTGGATTACCTTAGAGAAGGTTTAAAGGCTTAAAGATAAATTTAAGGACATTTTTTAATCAATACTGAGAATTTAGGGATGATCAATTTAGAGCAGGAAAAGAAAAATCCAGGTCTAGGCCTTATGTTAAATATGATAAAACTCCTTAAACTTTGGGGATTTGAAAAGAGAACCAAAATTGGAAAACCAGTACCTAAATCTGATATAGAAGACCTCTTAGATGGTGTTAGGGATGATTGCAAGTAAAGTTCCAAATCAAAGTGTATCTAAAAGTGAATATTCCGAAATTTCAAAAATATTTCCCAGGTCTAGGAAAGGATGCCGTCAGCCTATAATACATGGTGATGTATTTTTTTTAATTTTGAAAATTTTAGAAGTAGGTCCCACCCACTAGTGTCGTCCAAGAGTCCCCAAAGCCTTAGAGAAAGCCCTCATGACAATGCTTCCTCCATTAGGGAATAGTATGTAGTTTCGTGGTCCATTAAGGACCTCGAAAGAGATTCCCGTCCTGAATCATAAACTCTCTGCTTCTCATTGGCTGATTGCCTTGCAAGGAGTGGAAGATGGTACCAAAGTTCGGGCATGATTCATAATCTTCCCTGAGTCTATCGAATCTGGTAACCTATACACTCATCGTATGCAGGATGTAGACCTTTCTACTCAATGCATATGCGATTTTGTTTTATGAACTGGCTTTATGTTTAATTACGAATGTATACTCCTGAAGATACTCCACCCACTTGGCATGCTGTGAGTTAAGTTTCTTCTGAGAGCTTAAATATTGTAAAGCCTCATGATCAGAAAATATGATGAACTCCTGTGGCAACAGGTAATGTCACCAATACTTGAGAGACTAGATCACTGCATAGAATTCCTTATCACAGGTAAAATACTTTTGTTTGGCTTCATTTAATTTCTCACTAAAATAAGCCACTGGATGCCCTTCCTGAGTGAGGACATCTCCTATTCCAACCTCAGATGTATCACACATAACTTCAAAGACTTTGGAAAAGTTCGGAAGTCGTATAACATGAGCCTCAGTAATCCTCGACTTGATCTCCTAGAAGGCTTTGGCTGTTGCCTTGGTCCATTTGAACTCATTTTTATGGATGCAGTCCGTAATAGGTGCCATAATAGAACTAAATCCTCAAATGAACCGCCTATAGAATGTGGCCAAACCATGGAAATTATGAACCTCATGAATGTTAGTAGACTTAGACCATTCTACAATAGACTTGATCTTATCAAGATCAGCGGTCATTCCCTCACCTAAGACAACAAATCCAAAGAAGATACCTTGGGTGTCATGAATACACACTTCTTAAGATTCACGTATAGGTTCTCTTTACGGAGTATCTCACATGCACTCCGCAAATGGCTTAGGTATACCTCCCTATTGGGATTGTATATAAGAATGTCATCGAAGTATACAACAAAAAACTTTCCTATGTAGAGCCTCAATACCTGTGTCATCACTCTCATTAAAGTACTTGGAATATTAGAAAGTTCAAAGAGCATGACAAGCCACTCATACAATTCGTCTTTTGTTTTGAAGGCAATTTTCCACTTATCCCCTCACCTAACTCTAATTTGGTGGTAGCCACTCTTAAGATCAATATTAGAAAAGATAGTAGCTTCCGCTATCATATCTAACATATCATCAAACCTAAGAATAGGAAACCTATACCGTATCGTGATCTGGTTGATGGCTCTACTATTAACACACATCCTCTAGGAACCATCATTCTTCGGCATGAAAAGTGTTGGTATGACACACGGACTCACTCTCCCTGATGAAACCCTTTCTCAACAGTTCATCTATTTGCCGCTTCAGCTTGACATGCTTTGTAGGGTTTATCCAATAGTGGGATAGATTGGAAATAGTTGCTCCAGGAACCAGATCAATGACGTGCTGAATATCACACATCGGTGATAGCTCATCTGACAAATCCTCAGGGAACATCTCTCCATACTCTTTGATGAGAGGCTCTACCTCTGTTTGGAGATCAGTAATAAGATCAATGGTCACTACTCTAGCGACTAATGCAAACACTGGTGCATCGCCCTGAACCTCTTGCTCAAATTCCTTAGGGCTAAGAATATTCAAGGTCTTCGTTTGAGGACCCTTCACATCCTTTCCCATATTCACCGGACTCTTGCTTCTTGACTGGACTTTTGGTGAAAGATGAGTGAACTTGATTTTCTTGCCCTTAAATTCAAACACATACATGTTGGATTTACCGTAAAACGTGGTGTTCAAATCGAAGAGTCAAGGTCGGCCTAGGAACATATGTCTAACATCTGTAAGTATGACGTCACACTATATCTTGTCCTTGTACTTCTCAAACTCGATAGGCACCTGACATCTATGGGTGATTGGAATAGAAGATGAATCTACTCACGACACTCGGTAGGGCTGAGGGTGTGGGACAATGGTGAGTCCGAGCCCCTTCACATTCTCAATAGAAATCATGTTAATATAACTTCCACTATCAATGATAACTCTACAACTCTTCTTTCCACACTTGAAAAATGTACAAAAGATGGTGGTACTTCGCCAATCCTCCTCTAGAGCAGTTTGGGTGAGAGAACATCTCACCACCCAGAGAGGTGAAGGGGAAGAGGGAGTTAAAATAGGAAGGTTTCATGACAGCGAGGTAACTATCTTCTCCTTCTCCATCATCATCACTCGGGGCCTACATAGGATTAATAGTCTCATCTATGCCAGTCTCATCATCAACTGCCTGTTAATCTCTATGGACCTCCTTTGTGGTATTGTCTTCTAAATAGAGAGCAAGCTTTTTGCGTGGACATACCTTGGAATAATGGTTTACCCCACCACACTTGTAGCATCTATAAGTATTGGCCGAAGAACGAACTTTGGCTTCCTCTTTTACTCGATTAAGTATTGGGTCAGTCCTAGTTTAGGACCAACTTTGGGTGGCTGGCCTCCCGAGGTGAACCTACTATCCGGTGGTCTAGGATCCTGAGGTCGCAGAGCCGAAGGCCTCACATACCTCTCCATGTCCTGTATAATCCTATAAATCTGCTCTAGTGTGGTAATGTAGTAGGGTATAAGCTCCTTCTGAATCTCAGGTCAGATCCCCATCTTGAAGCGAGTGATGGTCATCTCTAGACTCTCACAGGCTCCACATCTCAATCTACCATTATTGAATCTCGTGATGTAGTCTGCGATGTTAGATGATCCCCGGCGGATAACATGATACTGCTCGAGAAGTCTAGTGGGATAATTACATGGCACATACTTATCCTTGAGCTTCTCACGCATCTCTACCTAGTTAGCAATGGGTCTCTCTTGTCTCTAATACATTTGTTGCTCTACTGAATCCCAGTAAAGCTTAGTTGATCCAACTAACTTCATCTTAGCGAATTTGACTTGTCTATGAGGGGTGAGGGGAGATGGGAGATATCATATCAGTCAAAGTACTGGTCCATCCCGTGTACCCAGTCCAAAACACTCTTAGGGTCTAAGCGCCCATCAAAAGTAGACACCTCCACTCACATGGCTTTCAGGGTTGTTTCCTCGAGATCTCTTGGACCTATGTGATCTCTCATCCCTCGATGCTGCCTATAACCCTGATGATCCATGTCATTATCCTCCAACTCAGGGATATCCTAATGGGGTGGGGTTCTCCTATTGGGTCCCCTAGGCAAGAGTGGAGACTTACCCCTAGGTGGGGTTTTCCTAAGCTCACGCATAGGCTTAGGATTAGAAGTCCTTCACTCATGACTTCCTATAGATCCATGGCCTGAGTGGTGGTCCAGGTAAGGTCCTGTTTGAACCCCTCTCCCCTCCTGTGAAGGTCTCACAGTATGGGAAGCCACCTCTTTACGGACTTCCTGCATCTGTTCTTGGATGGTCTTGTGGCTAGTGTTAAAAGCTATAACTAACTAGTCCAACCTATCTGATAATTCCTTGAAGGCCGGATCTTGAGAAAGCTGGGAACTGGTTCCTGTTTCTAGGGTCATCTTGTGGTGGTAATCTAGTCCAAATTTAATGGGTATACACCAAAGGGCACATAATGGATGACCCTAAAGACTCCCTAAAATCTAAAAAAAATCTAAGTGTAAAAATGAATATGCTAAATAAAATAAAAATGCAGTGCTATGCCAGAATATGTGAAACTAGCCTACTAGGCATAAACTACACTTAAACACAACTGACGGGTAATTGAAACCCTAAACGTAAGCTTTGATACCAAATTTGATACAACATGCATGTAGGATAGTGAATGTGTGTTCAAGAGATAGGAATAAAATTGATAAAGTAATTAAAAAAAACCAAGATTCCTACTCGCAAGTTCACATGTTAATTCAGACAATTCTTTAAATTAGGTCCAAATGTAGTAAAGGAATTAGGGATTACAAAATTAATAAACAATCAAAAACCTAATTGTGATGTTTCTTTTATTGAGTTATTTTGGAGAAAGAAGAAAAAAAAATAGGTTTAGGCTTAGGCCAAAATAGTATGTCTGAAAATTTCCTCAAAGAGCCTAAATTATGCCAAAGTCAAGAGAAGCAGCTTGGATTACCCTAGAGAAGGTTTAAAGGCCTAAAGATGAATTCAATGACATATTTCATCAATACTGAGAATTTTAGAATGATCATTTTGGGCAAGGAAAAGGAAAATCTAGGTCTAGGCCTTATGCTAAATATGCTAAAAGTCCCAAAACTTTGGGGATTCAAAAAGATAACCAAAATTGGTAAACCAGTACTTGAATCTGATGTAGAAGACTTCTTAGATGCTGTTAGGGATGATTGCAAGCAAAGTTCCAAATCAAAGTATACCTAAAAGTGAAGATTCCAAAGTTCCAAAATTTTCCCCGGGTCCAAGAAAGGATGCCGCCAACCTCTAATACATGGTGATGTATTTTTTTAAAATTTGAAAATTTTAGAAGTGGGTCCCCTCATTAGTGTCGCCTAAGAGTCCCTAAAGCC
This sequence comes from Platanus orientalis, assembly GCA_025762735.1. NCBI lineage: Eukaryota > Viridiplantae > Streptophyta > Magnoliopsida > Proteales > Platanaceae > Platanus > Platanus orientalis. The sequence continues at coordinate 6,049 of JAOXJP010029971.1, read as the reverse complement.
TTGGAGAAAGCCCTCCTAACAAAGCTTCCTCCGTTAGGGAATAGTTTGTAGTTTCGTGGAAACTGCTTGGAGTACCCTATTCACGCCTATTTAGCCTTCTAATGGCTAGAACTTGAAGTTGATGGCAGCTTTGGTGATGGGATCACTTCCCTTAGGATCGTTTAGGTGTGGGGAAGATCCTAGAGGCTTCAAATCAGATCTAACTCCTATCTATTAGAAACAGTACTCGATCTTCCAAAGTTTGCTCAAACAGCTAAAGTCATGCTTGAACCCAATAACACCCTTAATAACTTCCTTCAAATAAATTTAAGAGCCTCCTTTTTATTTGAATTGGTTGTCTAGCCAATAAGAAGCTACAGTAAGAGTTAGCTTGATCAAAACCCCAACAACAAAGTGATGGTGATGATTCTGTTACAATGAAGTCACTTTTAGCACAATAGATCTGAATTTTTTTTTGAAAGGTGTAGAAAAAAAAGGGGATGAAGAACCTTTGACCCAAAGGGAAGGGAGTGGCCTCCACCACTAGCGTTAAATTAGGTGGAGACCTAGACCCATTCCAGGGTTTTAAGGTTCTTCGTCCTGCATTCAAAGAAGGAAGAAGAAGAAGAAGAAGCCATGGATTAGCCAAACCGTGAGAAAATTTTCAAATCCTATTGCTTCCTTGTTTGGCTGGTCGTGGGCTCTATAAATAGAGTCCCACGGCCAGGTCTTTTACAATAATTAGAAACTGAACTCTAATAACCCTTTCTTTTATTCTCTCATGACAAAAATAACCCCTAACTACAAATAATAACAAAAATACCCCTAAATACCTACTAATGATAATATTACCCTCACTAACATGTGTCCCCCTCCAACAAGAGACATAAAGAGACATAATAAAATAAAATAAAATAAAACTCTAATGAAACGAAAGCATGGCTGTATCCCTCCCACGTCTCCTTTGGTAGACCTAGAACTCGTACATGGACCCGATGTCCTCATTAGGTATTCAATATATATATTATCATTACAAAATTATTTACCTATGCATATCAATGAACAACCATGAATACTAGTCTTTGGTCAATGCAGTCAGTGGCTCCAGAAAGTTCAGTTGGCAGATATGTCAACCAGATAGACTTTATGGTAGAAGTAGAAACAGATCTTCCATAAAATATTCTGATTATGGACATGTGAAAATGTCGCTGTTTGAAAATTTGCAATAGGAATAAAATAACATGAAGTTCTACTTCAGCAATTGAGTCTATAAGAACTCAATTTTTGAAGTATTATATATTCCAAACCTTGGAAAAAAAATTGTGACTTCAATGTGATAAGGAAATAGAGCAGGATGTGAGGAAGCCATTATGTATGGGTGATTGCTGGTGGGAAATTTAGAGGCTGCAGGAGTGAGTCATTTACTGAAGCAAGATTCAATGCCATTGGTTGGTTTCTCAGCTAATATGATCCTCGTGACTAGAATTTGTGCTCAGTTATATAATTAAGGACACATCTATGAATGGACGTAAAGCTACTCCCTCAAGGTGCTGCCTGCTCAGGGTAGTATTTCTCGACAATGGGAAGTCTCCTGAAAATCATCTATTGCATTCTTTTCTTACCTCGTTATGACTTTTTCTCTATCAGTGAAATAAATAAATTGTAGCTTTTCCATAGAAAATGTGGAATGATCTTAGCTCAGAGTCACATCTAAATGAGTCAGCCAACTTCAAATCATAAAGACAACTACTATTAAATTCTTATGATTTGTGATGTCTCTCTAATGAAAGCTAAAGTCTTACACCAAACTTTTTGAATCCTTGATCGAGTTCTTTTAGACAAGAGTATTGGGACTTTTATGTGAATCATAGGTTCCAGTGCAGCTTACTACTCTAGCTAAAAATCCAGGTGACAGTTTTGAGTGAAGTAGTATTACCTACATTTTGCTCTTTATCGTACTTTTTCGTTCAGAAGCCAATTGAGGACTTTACCTAAATAATCTCTCATCATGTCTATACTCTTTGTAAGGAATCTTTATTTTTTTTATTTTTATTTTTATTAAACCATAAAACCTACTGTTGCTAAGTGACAAATCATGATGATGCAGTTGATTTAGGTGTTATATTGCTGACAGGCTGAGTCCCAGTTCCAGTGGGACTCCAAGTTGATCATGGTTCAAAAATTCAGATCGGCGGAACGGATCATCCAGGCCCAAAACTGATCTGGACCGGATCAAATCATTGTATCGGATCAGCGATCCACTAGTGGATCGTTCGGTCCGAACTCAATCCAAAGTAAAAAAAATTCCTAAAATTCCATAAAATTCTTATAATGCTTTTCATGAAAAGTTTGATTGAAAAAAACTTAATTTTAGGTATGTTAGGTGCATCATATATGAATAAACACTATTACGAGCATGTATATTTATAAAGATCACGATTAAACATTTCATAACCAAACATCTAGTATGATTATTTCTAGTGTAGAAAAACCAAACCATATACAAATACAATAACATATAAATAATGATGAACATAATTGTAGGCATGTTGAGTGCATCATACATGTATGAACAAGGTTACAAGGTTCGTGTAAGTTAAAGATTGTAGTTTGTATAACTAAACATCCAATATTATTTTATATATCAATGCATAAAAACTAAACTATGTACAAAATTACATTAAAAAAAAAAAATACACAATTCATTATTCTAACTAATGGGTTTGTGAAGTTTAATCTAGTATTCTATTATAGGGGTGGTGGGGGGCTAGCCCCCCACTATCAATATAGGGGGATTTCAAGGGGGGTTCCAAGGGGGAGCTAGATTTATCATTCGTTATAAGGTCATGGGGTTTACCTCTTATATGTTATTTCATAACTTTTATAAATATTTATTAAGAATAAGGGAAGGGTTTGTGCACTCTTGAAGAAAAAAAAATTATTTATTATTATTTTTTTTTGAATCGTCCGATCTCAATCTTGGACTGTCCGATACGGGACGATTTGGCCCCAGATCGGACGATCTAAGACTGGGATTGGATGATCCCAATAGGATTGTGATCTACAGGGCAGGATCGGACCGGTCCTATTCAATCCCGATCCAGATCGGGTGATCTGATCCCGGGTCGTCCGATTGTTAAAACCATGAAGTTGATGCCTAAAGGGCCTACATCCTGTTTTGCAAGACTTAAGTCTAGGATGTGTTGTGTTTACCCCAAGATAAGGCCCCACTAGCAGGTCCATTTTTGTGAGAGAACTATGGATGACAGCTCAGATGGGAACCACAAAAATTTTCAGGATTTTCTTTGGACATATTTTGTATTTTCTTTTCTTTTGTAATTTTGTTTTCTAGTTACTTGCTGTGAAAGTTGAGGTTTCTTTCCCAAAAGGAGAAGTCTAGTTATTACTATAGAAGTACTACTAGCAAATGAACCCGTGCGAGCATGGGAAAAAATTAGAAAATTAAATACAAAAGCAAAGATAACATAGGGAAAACCATTTAAGCTTGTTTGGGGGAGAACAAAAGAAGTTTTCCAAACAACATTAGAACAAAAATACTTTTCAGATCCTCACCATCAAATCCATTAAGAAAAAATTAAGAAAAAATTGAACACATCAAATAATGTAGAATTTGCATAAAATATTTTAGGAGATGTGTGAGGGGTGGCAGGAGAGTGTTTAGGAGGGGAGGGTTTTTAGGATGGAAGTGAACACGTCAAATAATGAAGAATTTGTATGATAAAATATATTTTAGAAGACGTATGAGGGGTAGGGGAGAGTTTTATACGATGGATCATTTTGAGAAAAATGGTTTTAAAACTCGTTTGATCCTAGATTGGATTACCCAATCCAACTCATGATCGACGAGTTTGAGCCAAGTCTGAGGTGGGGATTGGAGTCAACATAGGGATCATCCAATCCCTTATAAGGATCGGGTGATCCACATATGGATCATTCTAGATCGTCCAATCCTTATAAGGAATCAGCCAATCTACATGTTACTTCAAACTATCTATATTTGTGATGCAGGCCAGCTTGCATCAAGTGTTCCCATGACTCATGGGCCAGGCTTAAGAATAAGGCTTACATCCAGTCTAATAAGCCCAACCCAATCTAGCTGTGTGTAACAATCAATCAAACAAATAAGGCATTAAATCTTCGCCAACTATGTGCAACCATCATTCAGATCAATAAGGCATTGAATCATGATTGGGTTGATTAGAATAGTTGTCTAGAGTCTAATTCAGTTCCTTTTATTTGGTTTTAGTTCATCTTATTTGACTTATGTTTAGATCTATTAAATGTCAAATTTAGTAAAAGGAAATCCATGTACCAAAAAAAAAGAGAACTCAAAATTCTTCTTTCATTTGGTAGAACACATAAGTGTTGTGGTGTGACTTGAAGGTGCCTACATTTGGGCAGATCCTTCTACCAATCTAGTTGTATCAATTTGACCACCAAATTGCATATTTTCCATAAAAAAAGGAACCATTGGCCCCGAACCCCCGCCTAAGGGGGGGGGACTACATTGATACTAGGAGTGTGGGCGTAGGAGAAGTGATTCATACATGGCTAGATCAGGCTTCACCAACCCATCAGCTTGATCGATGAATTAGGTATGATTATATTTTTAATATTTATTTATATGATATTATATATAGTTTATTTTTTATGCATTAGATGTAATCATATTAGATTTTTTATTAAGCAAACTCAAATCTTGAATTTATGCAAGCCTCGTAACAATGTTTATACATTTATGATGCACTTAACATGCCTACAATCATGTTTTTTACCTGTTTTTTCATAGAAACTTTTATGTTATTTTTTATGATTCTTTAATATTTTTAAAAGGAAAATCAATTATGGATCAAACAATTCATATATGTAGATCAAACGATCCACACGTGCCTAGATCGTTAGATCTAGAATGATCCACACATGCCTAGATCGTTAAATCTAGAATGATCAAGGATCAGGATCAAGGGTAAACAATCCGGGCCACCGATTCAACTTTTTGAACCATGGTGAGAAAGGTAAGATTTTTGAGTGATTTTAGGAAAATTTTGTTTGTTTTTAAATAAGAAATCATCATTTTTAGTGAAATAAAAAAGAAAAATATTAGGTTGAAAATATGAAGGGATGATAAGATTTAGGAGTTATTTTTTGGGCTGTCCGCTTTAAATTAAAATTCTTAGATTGGAACCCACTTTCTTGAACGTGTCCCCTCTCTATCAAAGAGATAAAATTTTCCTCATAGTCTCACTCCTATCCTTCCAAAACACACCATCTCTCCCTTAAACTTCCATCCCTAAAATTTCTCTCACACCCATCTTTTTCAATCTCACACTGTATTATTTCTCTACATCTCTCTCACTCTCTTTAATCGGTTCTTATTTCCTTTTGTGGAGAGAGAGATAAATAGTAAGAGATGTGGGGAGAAGTTACAGGGGTTAAAAGGAGATGTTTTTGGGGAAGAGAGAGAGAGAGAGAGAGAAAGAGAGAGCATTCTGATTTGGAAAAGAAAAAATCAATTAGAGAGAAATGGGGGGGGACAGGACGTGTGTAGGTCAAGAGAATGTAAGGGTGATGATGCAGTACAAAGGGGAAGATACCAAAAATTGATGTAGAATAATTTTCCAAAGTCTCAAATAATTTAAATAAAGGATGCAGAAGTAAAAAAGTTAAGAATAGAGTTTAGAAGCAAACAAGTAGCTGTAAAATTTAAGAATAAGAAAATAAAGTCATAGAAAGGAGGATTTAGAACAGAAAAGAGGAGAAAATAGATGAAAATAACCCCAAAGTGTATTTTTGTAATTTTGGACAAAAATCCAAAAATTACTAAAATGCCCCTCTCTAACACATCAGAAAATTCTGAAAATTTTATGGTCGTTTATGACATGTGATAGGGTTCTACAGTTAAAATTTCATAAAATTCCGATAAGATTTGATGGGTCAAATCAAAGAATTTCATAAAAAAATGAAAGTGCTTTAATGGAGGTTTTAAGAGAAGAAGACGAAGAAGAAGAAGAGGAAGAATGATAGAAAGAATGAGAAAATAATAGTATAG
>JAOXJP010029960.1:0-16878 GCA_025762735.1 Platanus orientalis | reverse complement strand
AGTAAAACCCAATACAAAAACGACGATATGAAAGGGATAAGGACTGGTAAGACACATAGTTAGCCATAGTGTACTGAACGCAAGATCTGGCACCCTTTCTAACTCCAATATGGAGATTAGACTCATTTAACAAGTGGAGAGGTAGAAACTGAAGTACCTGAGTCAGGCGAGGGATCTGAAGAGACATCATGGTGAGATGTAGGAGGATCCTTTAGAGTTGTCAGCCGTTTCTTTCTTGAGTAAACTTTAAGTACCTTCTCCCCCTCGCCACCAATACCTGAATCAAACAAAAATGCGGGAACAGGAATTGGAGAGGAAGAAGATTCCACCATGGAAGGCTCCTCTTGAGTAAAAGACTGAGATGTAGAAAAAAAAATGGTATGTTTTCATGAAATGTAACATCCATAGATACAAAACGCTGCCTAGTAGGAGGGTAATAACATTTATAACCCTTCTAACTAGGAGCGTACCCCAAGAATATACAGTCTTAAAATCAAGTTTTATTCTATGTGATCTATCAACATGTACATAGAATACACACCCAAAAACTTTTTGTGGAATAGGAAACAAAATGAATAGGAAACAAATGAATAGGTGACAAAAGAACCTCAATAGGAGATTTAAACCTAAGAACCCTGGTATGCATCCTATCAATAAGAAAGGTGGTAGTTTGAACTGCATCAGCCCAAAAAGATTTTGGTACATTCATTGAGAAGAGTAATGCACGTGAAACTTCAAGAAAAAGTGTTTTTTCTTTCTACAATCCTTTTTAACTTGGGAGTACCAGGGCAAATGGTTTGATGAACAATTCCCAACTGATCCTGAAATGAAGAAAAAGGATGAGAGACATTCTCACCGCCATTATCAGAGTGAAGAACTTTAAATTTCTTATTAAATTGAAAACCACTTTCTAAAACAAGACAAATGTGGGGAAAGCATAAGTTTTAGAATTCAACAAATAAACCCAAGTAACTCTTGAGTAATCATCAACAAAAGTAATGAAATATCTAAAGCCAAATAAAGAGACAGTAGAGGCAGGGTCCCACACATCAAAGTGAACAATATCAAAAGAAGCTATACTTTTATTCAACCTAACTGGATAAGAAGTTCTACAATGTTTTGCAAACTCACAAGATGCACAATGAAAAGAAATACTAATACTAGAAAATGAGTGAGGAAACAATATATTTAATGTAAATAGAGAAGGATGGCCCAAACGATTGTGTCATTGAGACAACTGCTGAGAAGAAATGTTGTTGTCCTTTATTGACGAAACTGGAAATTGTTGTTCTGGTAACGCTAAGTGAGAAGGAACATCCAGGATGTACAATCCATTGTCCTCATGCCCTATACCAATCGTCTTCTTCAAATCCAAGTCCCAAAAAACACAATACGAAGGAAAGAAACTTACACTACAGTTCAAAGACTTTGTTAACTGACTCACAGATAACAAGTTTTAAGGTAAAATTGGGAACACGAAGCATAGAGGACAAGGGTAAGGTAGGAGTGATAGGAATACTGCCCTTACCCGCAATGGAAGAATAAGACCCATCTGCAAAACGAACCTTATCCTTTCTAGAATAAATGGAATAAGAGGGGAAAAAATGAAGACGTATCGGTCATGTGGTCAAATGTTCTTGAATCAATGATCTCAGAATGACCATAAATAGACATACTAGCACTGAGCGTAGAGGTAGAGGCATCTGATTGGGCAAAGGAAGACTAAGGGGTCGAAGTGGATGTACCCAAACTACACATAAAGTGTCGCAAAGCCTTAATCTCATCACAGAAAAAATCGTTGGTAGCAGGATCAAAAGAAGTAGCTGGTGTAGTAGTTGAATTTCATTACCTGCAAGAGATACGAGAGAAGAATGAGAAAAGAGAGAAAGAAGAGAGAAAAAGAGGCTAAATCGTGTGTAGGGATCTCTCCCACACCATATAAAATATCATATATGTATGGTGTGATAGTACACCGTATACAAGACATATATGGTATATATACACCACTATAGACTAAAATGCCCACAAAATACATCTACTTGTATTATTCTACACTCTCCCTTAAACTAATGAATAGATATCAATCATCCTCATGGAATCGAACACCATTTACACCTTTGGTATGTCTGCTAGTTAGTCTCTGGTCTTCACAAATGGAGCACAAATCAATCCCCATAGTAGTTTCTCCTTTATGAAATGTCGGTCAACTTCAATATGCTTAGTCCTGTCATGCTTACCGGATTATGTGCAATACTTATCGCTGCCTTGTTGTCATAGTATAGGGTCATAGGTTGAGAAACAGACACTCCCAACTCTGTTAACAATTGTTTAAGCCATAAGAATTCACATGCACCATGTGCCATAGACATAAACTCTGCTTCTGCACTTGATCTCGCCACCACTACCTATTTCTTACTCCCCCATGTGACTAAGTTGCCCCCTACAAACATGCAATATCCTAAAGTAGAACGTTGGTCTATAATGGAGCCTACCCAATCTCCATTTGTATATGCTTCTACCCTGAGATGTCCATGGGAAGAATAAAGTACCCCTTTCCTGGACAGCCTTTAAGATATCTAAGGATCATATAAACAACATCCAAATGTGCGACAATAAGAGCATTCATGAACTGGCTAACTACACTTACTATATAAGCAATGTCCAGTCTAGTGAGTGATAAATAAATGAAACACCCCACAAGGTGTTGGTATCTCCCAGCATCAATGAGATGGTTGTCCTGATCATCCTTGAGCCTATGATTGGGATCTATTGGGACAACAGACGCCTTATAACCAAGCATCCTTATCACCTTTAAGAAGTCTAATACATACTTTCTTCGAGATAGAAATATGCCCCTTTTTTACCTTACAACTTAAATACCCAAGAAATACCATAGTTGTCCCAAGTCCATAACTTTAAATTCCTTTGCTAATTGTGCTTTTAATAGTTTCACTTTTGTCTCATCATTCCCAGTAACCACTATGTCACCTATGTAAACAATTAGTGTTGTGAGCTTGCTTTGCACCCACTTAACAAACTGGATGTGATCACTCTAGCACTGAGTATACCCATTTCTTACCATAGCCTGTTTGTACCTTTCAATCCATGCTCTTGGAGACTGTTTTAAACCATATAATGCCTTCTTTAGCCAATAGACCTTCCATTTTCCCTTAGAGAACTGAAACCTAGAAGGGGGCTACATGTACACTTCTTCTAGGCTACCATTGAGGAAAACATTTTTTACATCGAACTGGTATAAAGGTCAATTTTGTATAGCAACAAGTGATATAAGTACTCTAACTTAATTCATCTTGGCCACTGGTGAAAATGTCTCTTAATATTCTATACCATAGATTTGAGTGTACCCTTTAGCAACAAGTCTTGCTTTATACCTCCCAATTATACCATCAGCCTTGTACTTAACAGTGTATACCCACTTACATCCAACAGGTTCTTTACCCCGTGGGAGGTTAACTATTTCCCATGTATCATTCTTTTAAAAAACTTTTATCTCCTCTTCCGTTGTTGTTTTCCTATGAGGCTGTGATAGTGCCTCTAAAACATTGCGAGGTATGAATTCTAAAGACAAAGTGGATGAAAAACTATGGAATAAAGAGGACAAGTGAGACAAGGAAACAAAGTTAGAGATAGGATATTGTGTACCAGACCTTACACTGAAGCGGACAATTTTTTTTGGCTTATGTATGTGCCACGTCACAAAAGAGCAAGATTTAAAATAATGTAATTTTGTGTTTTTTTAAGTCTATTAGGAATAAGTTAATTTTAAATTTTAGGGGTTTTTCCATAATTTATTTAATTCTAGAAGGGTCCTTTTAATTAGGCAAAAGTTGCCACAGATTCAAAGAGTCCATGGTGTACACAATCAGCCAATTTTTTGCTCTTTTTTGGAATGTTAAAAGGTTCAAATTGTGGGCCCACAATAGGCTGATCATACAATCACTCTTTGGAGAACTTTTGGACTGTTTTTATTTTATTTTGTGGAGCCCATATTAAGTTGGTCGACTTCTCCAGAATTTCAAGATTTTTGGAGATTTTTGGGAATCTTTATGGGGCCCAAATCCACCCAAGTCGACAGCATATAAGTTGGTGGTATAGAGTCCCTTCTTTATTAGTGTTCTTGCTTAATTTTAGGAGTTTGAGTTAGGGAGGACTCATGATTTTTTTTTTTTTTAAAGTTGTTAAGTCAAATAAAGTGTCCTAAAATCTAAGAGTTCTTAATAGAGTAGGATTATTTTCTTTTGTAAGCATTGTAAACCTATTTAAAGGCCTTAACGTGTGGAATAAAAGATAGGGAATTATGAATTAAAAATTGTGTTTGATATTGGTGTGTGTGGTCGTGGGCCCCCCTACTTCTTTGGTGTGAGTGAGTCCAACGACTCCTCCCTTCTACATTTCTCTCTCTTTTTCCTCTATCACCCCACAACTTCTTCTTCCTCCTATTCTCTTCTCTTCTTCTCTACAATCTACTCTCTCTCTCTCTTATTCTCTTCTCTCTTGTTTTCTCTCTCAGAATCTTCTTCTTTCCCATCTCATTCTTTTTTTTTTTTTTCTATTTCTTAGATTTGTCCTACATCATACACCCTTACGAAGAGCAATTGGGAGATCTGTATCACAACTAGAATTGAAGAATAAGGAACAATACCTGACTCAAGAGGCGGATCCAAGGAGACCTCTTGACTAGGAGATTGAGTTTGAGGCTTATCTTTTCCTTTTCTGGAGTAAACCTTAAACACTTTCTCACCTTTGACATCATCATTAGAGCCCCCTTTTCATCAACATCATTAGGACCACCACGATCAAAGAAGAAAGATGGGACAGGTAGAGGAGAGACAAGCCCAAAAGACAACTCTTCACCACTACCAACATTAACCTCCCCCTAAAGAAGTCTTCGAATTGGAGAAAATGAACACTTTCAAAGAATGTTGCATCCTTGGATACGAGTCGCCATCGACTCCCGGGATGATAGCATTTGTACATTTTCTGTGTGGGTAAGCATCCAAGAAATATGCACTTCAGGGCCTTAAGATCCAACTTGGTCCAATCTAATTTGGAGATGTGAACAATGCATACACATCCAAAGGTCTTTGGAAGAAGAGAAAACAAGTCAGAAGAAGGAAAAAGATATTCAATAGGAGTTTTAAACTAGAGGACTTGGGAAGGCATTCAATTCATTAGAAAAGCTGCAGTTTGTAGAGCTTTAGACCAGAATGTCTTAGGAACATTCATGGTGAACACGAGTGCTTTAGTGATTTCAAGCAAATGATGGTTCTTTCATTCTGCAATCCCATTTTGTTCAAGTGTGGTAGGACATGTGGTTGGTTGAATGACTCCTAACTCATCAAAAAAGGAACAGAGTCCCCCTAACATATACTCTCCCCCATTATCTAAGTGAAAAACACGTACTTTAGCGTCAAATTGTGTAGTGACCAAATGAATGAATGATTAAATAGTAGAAAAAACAATATTCTTTGCTTTAAGCAAATACACTCAAGTAGTTCTATTGTAATCGTCAACAAAAGTAACAAAGTAACGATAGCCAAACAGTGAAAGACGTACTTTTATTCCTAATAGGATAAATAGTGCGACACTATTTTGTAAGTTCAGAAAGTTCACAATGCAAATTAAAATTAGAATGAAACAACTTTCTAAGTAAATGATGGATGGCCTAATCTGTTGTGCCATTGTAGTAAGTCTTCAGTACTACTTTTATTTAAACTATGCATCCCTATAGGGACTTGTTGCACTGGAGATGAGGAATCCAAAAAGTACAAGCCATCCTTCTCAAATCCTTGCCCAATCATCCACAAATCCTTGGCCAATCATCCTCCTCGTCTCCAAATCCTGAAAAACACAGTAAGATGGAAGCAAGGTGACACTACAATTCAGGGGTTTTTGTAATATGACTAATGGATAGAAGATTAAGAGAATAATTTGGCATATGAAATACTGAGGACAAATAAATAGACGAACTAGCAATGATATCATTTTTACCCGCAATTGAGGAATAGGATCTATCAGCTATACAGACCTTATCCCTCCTAAAACACACATGATAAGTAGAAAATAGTGATGTCATACCAGTCATGTAATGTGACACACCAAAATCTATGACCCAGGAGCTGGAAGGAGTAGAGATGGACACATTAAGCACAAAAGCAAATGTACCTGATTGTGTAAAGGAGGAAGTGGAAGCCGCATGAGAAGGATCTAATTGTGCCGAACGGACGAAATGCCTCAACCTCCACACAAGATAATATCCCATCAGATGTACTAGAAATAGGAGCCGGAACTACAGAATCTACTGATGGTGATGCAATCACATAATGAGCACAAGACTAGTTGCTCCCAAACCGACCACCTCTACAACCTCAAGGAAAGGTACGAGACTAGGCATCTAAAGGGTGACCATGAAGATCCTAGCATGGTTTCTCAGTGTGTCGATTGCAGCCACAATGATCACACTTCAATCAATCACGATCATTTGTCACACTACTAAACTGACCACCACCACCACCACCACGACTTCCTTGACTCCCTCTGTGAGATGATGAAACTAAGGCAGATCTCTCTATCTAAGTTGGTTGTCCCATAGTTCTACAACGCTTCTCTTCATGATGAAGATGAGCATAAACTTCATTAAGAGGAGGAAGTGGGTCCTTACAAAGAATATTAACTCTCAATTGCTCACACTCAAGATTTAACCCTGCCCATAACTCATAAATCCTGAATTCTTGAACATGGCAAGCATAGGTAGTTATGTCCTCTTTACACTTGGGTCATGGTCCAGCTCTTCCCACATTTGCTTGACTGAGGACTAATATGCTACTAGAGGAAGATCGCATTGCTTCAATTGGAAGATGCCATGCATTAATTCATACACCTTTGCAGTATTCCCTGCCTCCGAGTAAGTTTCAGCAACTGAATCCCAGATCTGTTTTGTTGTCTTGAGCAAGAGATAGTGACAACTAATTTCAGGCTTCATAGAATGTACAACCAAGATATAATAATCGCATTATCAGTCTTCCACTTCCGGTACTTCAGATCTGTGACACTCGGAATAGACAAGTCCTATAAAAGTACTCTTTATCTTTGCCACTTATATACAAAACGGTTGACTGGGACCATGCCAAATAATTGGTACTATCAAACTTCATTGTAGTAATTATAGCATTAAGAGCTTAAGGAGGATTGTTGCTCGTGCCATTATCACTCCCTCCGGGAGGATTAGAAGTCTCACACATCAAACATGTTTGATTACGACCCTTAAATCAAATAATACTATTGAATTAACAATAGATGTCAAACAATGAGTGACTCCAGCAAGATTTTCCAAATGTGTTCGGTATGGCTGTGGATCCTACTTCGGTGGTGGCATCTAATTTCTCCTCTCGAGGTGGGGAAATAGTCTAGGAGCCACTTCTTAGAAGGGATTTGTTTGACTAGGAGATCCAAAGAGTGACTCAATTCTTGGCTCGATTGTAGGGCACGCACACATTAGCCTAGATCATGAAGACCAGCGAGTGTGAAAGGTCGACTTGAGGGGTCAATTTTCAATGAGCCCCTATTATGGGCTTGTAACCAATCCCAGAGGCGAGTTGGGGCCTTGGAGTGAAGTCTGGTATAATGAGGTCTGCCCAAAGGTTCAATTTTTCATGTGAACTGCAGTTATAGACAGGATTTCCACGATGAACTCGTTATGGAAGAAAGGCTTTCACTTGCCCAGTATCTGCCTTCATTGTTATAATGATGTGGAGTCCACCTCCCACCTATTGATCCATTGTCCTTTCACTTAGGAGATATGGTGTCATGTGGCTAGGGATTTCGGTATGACTTTCATTGCTCCTTTGGATCTTATGGGCCTCTTGCAAGGTTGGCATACCTCAGCCGGCGCTTAGTTGTTTTGGCAAGCGGATTTGGAGGCTAGTGCCTGTTATGATCTATTGGGCAGTTTGGTTGGAGAAGAACAACGAGGCATTCAAGGGCTACTTGGAGCCGGCTTTGCAAGTTTATAGGAGGGCCAAAAACCTTATTGTATTTTGGGCTAAAAGATGTAAAGGGTACGATGAGATTCCAAAAGGAGCTCTTGTCAGGGATTGGGATAACATTATTGGAGTCCTGACGTAGTGTAAAAGCCCTGTTTTTTGTTTTTACTAGGGTCCTGCCCCTTCCCCCCTTTTTTTGTCTCATCTTTATTTGTTGGGATTCCTTATCCCCTCTCTCTTGTTTTTTGGTCGTTTTTTAGTAATAAAATTTTGCATTCATCAAAAATATAAAAAAAAAAAATGAAAACAAACCGTTCACATGGGACTACAGAGCCTTTGTTTCATGAATCTGAACTTCATAGGCCTACACAAGCCACACAAACTAGGTCTAACTCTGTACGAACCATTCCTACTACTCAATCTAGAGATCCAAGAGACTCCGACATCGAAGTAAAATCCTCCATACACATCAACACACGATATAAGAAACATTATAATTTTTTTGAATAAAAAATCAAGCCAATAGGAAAGAACACGACCTTGATGTTAAACCCGATTAAGAAAAAATGCTCACCGGCACCTCAATCTTTAATAAAATCAAAAGATCCTCATTTCTATGTGATTCTAAGCAAAAAACGACCCATCCATTGTAGAGAAACCAAGTTGGAATAAAAATAAAAATAAAAAAACGAGCCAATAGGAAAAAAACACGACCCTTACGTTAAACCAGGTTGAGCCATTGAGGAAAAATCCTCACAGACACCTAAATCTTTAATCAAATCAAAAGATACTCGTTTCTATGTGATTCTAAGCAAAAAAAACAACTCATCCACTGCAGAAAAACTAGGCAAAGAACTTCCACACTGATTGGACTACTCAAATCGATGTGATTTTGGCGATTTGGAGTTCCATAAAAAAACCTTCAAAAATCATAGTTGCACTGCTCAAAAAAATCCACAAAATTCACCACAAATCTCCATAATTCATTTCAACCCAAACCCTAAAGAGTTTGAATTCTGACATTGTACAGCCCTGTTGACCTTAGCGTACAGTCAGCTGACATCAACACTAGCTCTCGGTCTTTTCTAAAGCTCTGTCAGCAGTGATCGACTCCCCGAATGCTCTGATACCAAGTAGAATTCCTCTACCTATAGTAGAGATGAGAGAATGAAGAGAAGAGGGAAAAAGAGGCTAAATCGTGTGTAGGGTTTTCTCCAACACCACATAAAATATTATTTATGTAGTGATAGTATATCGTATTATATATGATATATATATACCATCATAGACTAAAATGCCCCCCATATACATCTACTTGTATTATTCTACAATAGTCTTTGATGGAGTAGGTGTCATTGAATTGGCACTCGACCTCCCACAACTAGTGAATCGGGAACCTTTACGCTCCCTAGAATATGAGCCTCTCTAAGGAGGACAACTCTAAAACTCTTAAGGACGACCATGAAAATCCCAGCAGGTGTCCTTTGTATGACTAGAATGACCGCAATGCTCATAATTGAGCTTTTTCTATCATCTCCTTAGAAAACAACCCTACCACCACCACCCCCACGATCTCAAGAACCTCCCCAACCACCACACTGAGAGGAAGTAATAAAAGCTAATTTTTCTGTGGAAGGTGGTGGCAAAGGACTGCACATAGCATGACGGCAATCCTCTTTCTCTTGAACATATGAATATACTTCATTAAGTGTTGATCATTTCCAAGTATATATACACAAATGCTATCATATTCTGGAATCAGACCTACCAAAAAATCAAAGACTTTGTTCTCCCCAACCTTTCTGTTATACTAAACCATATCTTCCGAGCATTTGGGACAATAAGTCTTACAATAATCAATTTCTTGCCATAGACCAATTAGTGTAGAATAGTGGGAAGAGACAGACCAATCACCTTGACAAAATTGTGAGACTTTCATGCGCAACTAATACATCTTGGCTTTTTTCCCTTTCTTAGAGTAAGTCTAAATCATAGAGTCCTAAATGTCTTTAGCAGTATGCAAATATGTGAATGTATTGGCGATTTCTGGTTGCATGGAATGAAGTAGCCATGACATAACAATGGCATTTTCAGCCTGCCACTTTGGAAACGTGGTTGATGTCGAATCCGAGGCCTTTGTCTTGCCCTTCAGATATTCTAACTTCCCTTTACCAGTAGTATATAATTGGGTTGAGTGGAAGATTATTGTTCCCATCAAATCTAACTGTTGTAATAAGTCCATTAGAAGTTTCATTCATCATTGTACCAACACTTCCAGACGGGGCTAATGCAACTAGCCTCTAACATATTCGATACCACAATCACAGGGTATCACTAACCCAAACCAATAAAGAACACGACAAAAGAGTCACACTCACCACCACAAGACTCGTTAGCTTTTTTTTTACCAACCGTAGAGAAACCCTAAATTCACACAAGTTTCCTCTCATAACTCCATGATGGGTTCATTCACAAACTACATTCACAGACCTTGTACACACTCACGATAGGTTTTATCCATCGTTTGGCTGCAAGCAACATAACTCATAGCCAAAAAACTATCTAAACCTCTTTGCAATGAATCATCTACATAAAACCATATAATCGAACCACATTGAGAGCAACTGATATTTTTTTAATATTTTTTTCAGCAAAAAGTCGAATAGGTACCTGGTGTCAAAAGCATGCCCAAAAAACCTTCACAGTGAACTCGATTCTCAATGAAATTGATCGGGACCACTTCCTAATGATTCTTCATGAAAAATAAGCCTTCCTCTGATTAAACCTTTCAAAAAAAACTCCCACACAAATCGGATCAAACAGATTTCTCAAAATTACGGTGTCTTGCTGTAAAAAACATGCTTATGATCATTAAAAATTATGAAAAAAAAATACTCCAAAGAGGGTATTAATCACAATCTATCAATCCCCTATCTAATAGTAGTATGGCTTTGCTAACGTCAACACCTTCTTCAATGTTTTTCGACGTCTAGAAACCCTCGATGCAATGGCTCTAATACCAAGTCGTTGACCTACAATCCTTATCAGAATAGAAGAAGAAAAAAGAAGAAGAATAAAAGAATAGGAATTGAGAGAAGGAAAACATAGCGAGTAGAATCACCTAGATTCTCTCCCATACTTGTATTTATTCATTATTGGTAGAGTATAAAGTGGAAGAATACCCCCGTATAGTGAATTAGACATAAATACCCTTGACCTCAACTACCAATGGTTTCTTGAGTTTAGAATTGATATTTACATATTGAAGCAGAAATTTTTTAGGATTGATTGTTGATCTATGTTTTTAAGTTTAAACCGATACATATCGGTTTCGCAAGTTTCCGAAACGAAAGTACTGTCGATACATACAGGTTACGACCAATACATATTGACAACTCCTTACACTTTTTACACTACGGAGTCGCTCTTTCGAAAGGCTTCGACCGACACTGTATCGATACAGTGTCGACCAAACCTTTTCTTCTCCCTTCATTTTTTACCCTTTAAAAAAAAATTCTAAATCTTGTTTTTTTTTTTCAAACACATGCTAGATCTTACAACTAGGGAGAAATTAAACAACTCCATTTGAGTCCATTTGCATCAAAAACAAAGATTTGGACTCGTATCTAAGGATCGAAATCTAAACCCCGATTTCAACAAAAACTTTGATAAATCTCTAATCACATCTCTTTTGAGTGTAGATTTTTTATATGTTTGTTGTTTATATCTAATCTACACTTTCATGGCGTCGAAAAAAAATTTGGATAAATCAATTACTTTCATTTCGAAATATTAAGAAAAATTTTTTAAAAATTCAAAAAATTCAGACCAAATGAACATGGATTGGTCTGATTTTTTTATATAGGCTATAACTAGACATCATCTACATTCTGCTATATATTGGTATAATTTGGCCAAATAAATTATTTCCTTATTAAATAATTAAAAATAAAAAAAGAAGAAAAAAAAATAGATCAAATGAACATGGATTAATCTGATTTTTTTTTATATATGGTATAACTAGATGACCTACATTCTGCTATATTTTGGTATATTTCGGCCAAATGAATTATTCATTTATTTTTTAAATAATTAAAAAATTAGAAAAAATAAAAATAAAAAAAATAAATAAACCAAATGAACATGTGTGTATATATCTACATCACTGAGAATATTGCCCACACAACAGCTCTCTATCATCACATACCTAAAAAGTATATGTATAAGGCCATAACTATATATGAATTGGTCTAATTTTTTTATATATAGTATAACTACACATGCTCTACATTCTATTATATTTTGATATATTTCAGCAAAAAAAATTACTTTTATCTTTTTAAATAATCAAAAATTAAAAAATACTGAAAAATGTAAAAAAATACAATAATCATGTTTGAACATATTTAAAAATCTTAGATTATGTTACTAACTGTAGAACCTCATTTCGATTCACAGGCTTGCAGATATGTCTCGGAAAAGGAGTCAAACGCTCTAAAATGAGGATGATGATATTGGTGATCTTGGTTGACAACATAAGCGTCCTCTAGATGGGGCTCGACATAAATCAATATGTAATTATTGTAGGAAAGTAATGAAAAGTGGTGGTGTCTCAAGGCTTAAACAACATCTGGCATCAGGTTCTGGAAATGTACAAGTGTGTCCTAGTTTCTCAAAGAAAATGAAAGTAACTATGGCAAAATTCTTGAAGGTATAAAGTCACAATGCTATGGAGAGGAGGGCGAGAGAGACACAGTTTAAGGATGCAATGTTGGAGAGGTCAGAAGGATGTATGGATGTAGATTCTGGTTTTGACGAGGGAAAGATAAATTATCATTTGATTGTGAGACTGAGCAGCAGAGGATATAGTATAGACTTGTTGTGAAGGCAAGTTTGACATCTAAGTACGAGGCAGAGCAGCTACGTCGTATCAACTCATATAGGCCAAATTTTGGTTCTTCTATGCACGAGGTGGGAGGAGGTAAAGGTAGTGGTAGTGGTAGAGGAGACAGCTGGAGGGGTGGCAGCTCTAGACATGATGGAGAGGCGGGGGAAGTTCTAAACCTTCTGATATTCCCGGTACTCATAGTTTGAGGGATGAGCAGATTCCCATGGAGACTAGCATGTTTCAATCACGTGATGTAAGATAAAAAAAGACTTAAGCAATTATGGGGGAATGTAAGAGGCAAAGTTGGGATGGCATATACCAAATTCACTTTTTATCATAACATTCTAGCTAACGCTACCAAAGGTCCATACTTGCAAAATTTTATGGACGAAGTTACAAAAGTGGGGAAGGGTTTCAAGACACCTACTTCGTATGAGGTGATGGGAAAGCATTTAAATTAGCAAAAGAAGTTCTTGGAAGAATATATTGGGACATTAAAGTGGCAAGAGTATAGAGTGACTATTATGTGTGATGGTCAGACTAGTCCTATGAGATATCAACTTTATGGTAAATTGTTATGACCATACAATTTTCCTGAAATATGTTGATGCATCTAATGTTATCAAGGATTCAAAATACATATGCAAACTACTACTTACGGTTATTAATGAGGTAGGGAAAAATAATGTGGTGCAAATTATGATGGATAATGAAAGCACCTATAAGAAGGCAGGAGAGCAATTAATGAAGTCATCTAAATTAAACATTTTCTAAACCCCTTGCGCAACACATTGTTTAGATCTCATGCTCAATGATATGGGTAAAAAGAATATTGTGAAGAAAGTGGTGGAAAAGGCTAGGACAATTACAACATTCATATATAATAATGGGTATGTCCTCGCATTGATGAGAGAGAAGTGGGGATGGGATATAGTGCGTCCAGGTATAACGAGGTTTGCCACCAACTATATAGCCCTTCAAAGCATTATACTTAAAAGAGTGGGCTTGAAGGCCATATTCTCTAGCAAATAATGGTATGAATACTATGAGAGTAGTAGTGCAGCAGGAAAGAGAGTGGAGCAGATTGTGTTTAGCACTTATTTTTGGAATCGGTGCAGAATGGTGATAAACATATTGGAGCCAGTAGTGAGGGTCCTTAGGATGATGGATAAGGGGAAAAATCCAACTATGGGCCACATCTATGAGTCCATACACCTGATGAGAGAGGTAATTAGAACGGTTGACCCTAAGAGAACTTCTTTCATTAAGATTGTGGATGCAAGATGGACAAAGATGCTTCTCCATCCACTTCATCAGGCCGGTAAGTAAATTTAGATTGATTAGTTTAGTTTTTGGTACTTCAGTAGTCATGACTCATGTCTAGTGCAATTTATTGTATTTCTATGAACTTCAGCATATTACCTTAACCTGCACTACCAGTATTCACAGTCGCTTGGACTTCGACCCGGCCTACTCAATACTGTAGAGGATGTGATTTCCAAGCTTGAACCTAATTCGATAGCATAATCGAAAGCTCTTTCACAGGTGACTACAATTACAAATTAAACTCCAATCCCAAAATTATAATTTATTGACAAGTGACATATGATAAATAATTGCAAATAAAGCTTTTTAGGGATGTCATCAGATCTTTTGGTAGAATAGCTATCGAGGCCGAATAGATGAATACACCCCAAGTAAACAATAGAAATGTCATTTTAATAACAATTGCATATAGATTTTTATGGAGAAATGCATAAGTGTTGGCTACAACATTTGTGATTAATTGATTATAAATTTATAATGTTCCAGGGGAATGGTGGGTGTTGTATGAGATCAATGCCAAGGAGTTGAGAACTATTGCATTGAAAATTTTATCTCAGAATGCATCTTCCTTTGGTTATGAGAGGAATTGGATTATTTACTCCTTCATTCACTCGAAAAGGCATAACAAGTTTGGCCCTGAAAACCTCCAGAAGCTTGTATTTGTTCGCTACAACATGCGATTAATGGAGAACATAAAGGTGGGTCAAAAGAATGAGAAATACATTAGCCATATTGACATGACTGATATTTTTTGTGAGGGTGAGGAAGACC
Organism: Platanus orientalis; assembly: GCA_025762735.1. Taxonomy (NCBI): domain Eukaryota; kingdom Viridiplantae; phylum Streptophyta; class Magnoliopsida; order Proteales; family Platanaceae; genus Platanus; species Platanus orientalis. The sequence goes on along the minus strand of JAOXJP010029960.1, from coordinate 1,890 downwards.
CATTGTACAAGTGGGTCAAAGAAGTCGAAGACCCAGTGATGGATGAACCAGGTGGACGGTCGAACTCCCATATAGCAAGTCAAATGGAAGTAGATGTAGATGAGTTCATGGCAGAGATACAACAGGGGTCTCAGGTGGTGTTGGTGGTGATGATGACTCTTCAAAGTCCAGCTCAGATGAAGGTGATGATGGAGGTGGTGATGGAGGTGACGATGGGACCGATGATGGGGGAGACGATGATGGTGGTGGGGCTGGGAAGATATGTCGATGAATATGGCGGGGCGACGAGTCAGAGACCTCTTAACTCATTCACAGTATAGAGGAATTTTGATCATGCCACCCAGAATACAGATCATAGTGCACGTTCTCCAACTCCCTAACATCCTAAAACTTATAAACCAGTTCTAGTCTTAATATTAAACCTTTTTGGTAGTTCATTTTGATGTATTAGGGGGCCAATTCATATTATTTCTATATTTGGCTTCAAACACTTGTTTTTTTTTTTTTTACTAGAGAAAATGTCATTAAAAAGGGGGATAAGGCATCCCCAAAAAGTCAGACAACAGTGAGCAAACTCAATTAAAATCCAAGGGTGATGTATTCTTTGTCTTCCAATAATTTAATTAAAGATTATTGAAAACCAATTCAACATGAAGATAATGGTTCTTCATTCTGACAATGGTGGCAAGTACTTGTTGAGTGATTTCTCATCTTATCTTTCGTAGCATGGTATCCTTCACCAACCCTCCTGTTTGGACACTCTAGAACAAAATCGTGTTGCTGAAAGAAAAAGTAGCAATCTTTTGGATATTACTCAAGCCTTTCTCCTCACCATGCATATTCCAAAAGGATTTTTGTTTGATGTCTTTCTTATAGCAACCTACCTTATGAATCATATGCCTTCCTGTGTGCTTCACTTTAAATCCCCCTTGAGATTATTTCCCGTAGTTCTACCTTGTTCTCCATTCCTCTCAAAGTCTTTGGTTGCGATTGTTGTGTTCATACAACAAAGTCTGGCAAGTCCAAACTTGATCCCTTAGCCCTTCAATGCATTTTCTAAAGGTATGCCTCGAATCAAAAGGACTATAAGTGCTATCATCCTTCGACACAAACATTTTGTATCTATGGATATGACATTCTTTGAGTTTGTTCCACTTTTTTCCTGCTAGAAGATTCCTCTTCAAGGGGAGCATATAAGTGATGAGGGTTCTTATCTTCCTTAGCACATTCCTTTGTATTCCCTTGATTTAATTGGTGATAGAAAATCTGGTGAAGATTGTGGTGGTCTTGAAAGTCTTGGAAAAAGGGAAGTCAATAAAAAAAGTAAGGAAGAATGTGGTCGAAAAAGATTTGAAATGTGTAATCAAGAAAGAAGAAAGCTGATCTAGAGAAAGCTAATGTGCCTCTCCAAGAAACCACTTCCACTCCATCTTTTGACACATGTAATGGTCTTGGTCTCCATGATTATCACCTTCCAATTGCAATCAAGAAGAAAATTTGCTCTTATACTCAGCATCCTATTGCTAATCATGGGTCTTATGATATCTTCTCTCCGTCATATAGAACACTTGCTAGTTGCTACTTCCTTGTCTTCTATATTTATTCCTAATAGTGTGTTTGAGGCTAAACTTCAACCAAAGTAGAGGGAAGCAATGGTAAAAGAGACGAATACTCTAGAAAAAAACAACATCTAGGATATGGTTGATCTCCTTAAAGGCAAAGATCCATTAGGATGTAAATAGGTTTTCACTGTAAAGCTCATACTATGCAGTTGATAGATATAAAGAAAGGTTGGTCACAAAAGGTGACATACAAACAAGGTTCAAAATGTCGGTGTCGGTGGAAATATCGGTCAGGCCAAAATAAGACATATATCGGAAATGTCGGAAA
>JAOXJP010029949.1:0-16878 GCA_025762735.1 Platanus orientalis | reverse complement strand
GGCCTCAGGCGCCGAAGAGTGGATGCTGAAACCATGGGTAGGCAGGGCATCCGAACCCCTCCCGAATGCCTATGTCTACACATGGGATCTTGAGAGACCAACGCTACACATCTGTTTCAACCATCCAATTTGCAAACATGGATGACATAATATGCAGGCTATGAAGTGATGATGCCTACCTATACCCCAGATAAGCGGTTTATCTATGAAGGCCTTTCTACAAAGTCAGGGACCCACTTAACTTAGCGAACCTACGTGGCCTACATGAAGTATGTCAGGAGGTTCTTGGGCTTACTCCAAAAGCCATGGAAATTCTGAGGAATCAGTGCTATATATTTGTTTTAATCAATTTCCAAAGATGATTGTCATGGTTTATAGGCTATGGAACAATGTTAAAATTTGTCTATACCCAGGTAGACAATCTACTATGTCAACAATTTCAGTTATTTCTGGTGAGGCAAGACCTAAAGTCCCTCACCGAACCTATTACCTGAGCAAGGCATATTAGGAATTTTTTGGGTTTATTCCAAAATCCATGGAGATCATGAAGGATCGGTGCTATATACCTATTTCAACCAATTTCCAAGGGTAGTTGTCATGATATATAGGCTATGGAACGATGTCGACACTTACTTATACTCAAAAGGCAATCTACCATGTCAACGATTTCGGCCAATTCTAGTGAAGCAAGACCTAGAGTCCCTCATCAAACCTACAGTGGCCTGAACAAAGCATATTAGGAAGTGTTTGGGCCTAACATTGAAAGCCATGGAGATCTTCAGAGATCAGTGCTACGCATTCATGTTTATCACGTTACATAGGCAATGGAACGATGATTGACATTTTCCTATGCTCGATAGGCAATCTGTGATCGAAATGTGGCTTTTCTGTGAGGTGGAGTCCTCACTGAACCTTTACGTGACCTGGTCTCAAGGTAAAAAATGATCGATGCATCATTTTTTATCAAACATTTCCATAAAAATGGACTTGAGTGGGATGATGACGTATCATCGGGTTACTTTGTCGGTAGAGCAGACTTCATGATTTCATTTGCTTGCTGGTTCATGTTGGGGGATTTATTAGGCTTGCTTCAAAATTATGGGGATTCCTAAGGATCAACGCTATTCTGAAGGGACCTAGACCCATTTCAATGTTGAAGGGCCTCGGCCTAAATTCCATTGGTAAGGGCCGAAGCCCAAATTTCTTTACTGAGGGGTTGAGGCCCAAATTCCATTGTTGAGGGGCCTCGACCCAAATTCCATTGCTTGAGGGGAGGAGGCCCAAATTTCATCATTGAGGGGCGGAGGCCCAAATTCCATTGCTTAGAGGTCAATGCCCAAATTCCATTGTTAAGGGTCCAAGGCCCAAATTTCATTGCTTAGGGGCCGAGGCCCAAATTTTCATTTCTTAGGGGTTGAGGCTCGAATTCCATTGCTTAGGGGACGAGGCCTGAATTCCATTACTGAGGGGCCAAGCCCCAAATTTCATCCTTCAAAGGTAAAGGCCCAAATTCCATTGCTTAGGGGCCAAGGCCTAAATTCCATTGCTAAGGGGCTAAGACCCAAATTCCATTACTGAGGAGCCAATGCCCAAATTCCTTTCTTGAGAGTCTAAGGCCCAAATATCATCCTAGAGAGGTGGAGGCCCAAATTCCATTGCTTAGGGGCTAAGACCCAAATTCCTTTCCTAAGGGGCCAAGGCCCAAATTCCTCTCTTGAGGGGCTAAGGCCCAAATTTCATCCTTGAGGAGCCGAGGCCCAAATTCCATTCTTGAGGGATGGAGGCCCAAATTCCATTGCTTAGGGGCCAAGGCCCAATTTCCATTCTTGAGGGGCCAAGGCCCAAATTCATTTCTTGAAGGGTCGAGGCCCAAATTTCATCCTTTAGGAGCAGAGGCCCAAATTCCATTGCTTAGGAGCCTCGACCCAAATTCCATTCTTGAGGAGATGATGTATCATATCCGGTTTTGTTGGGCCATGAATAGCATTTGCTAGAGATGATACTTAATCTCAACTTGCTTCTATTGGGAGGTGACGAGTTATCTCTGATCACAATTGATGGGAGATGACTCATCATCTCTATTTTTCTTATGGAGATGATGTATCATCTTCAGACTTACTTGGCCATAGATGACACTTTGCTAGAGATGATGCTTCATCTCAACTTGCTTCTATTGGGAGGTGATGGGTTATCTCCAATCATAATTGATGGGAAATGATGCATCATCTCCACTCTTTATTTGGGAGATGAGGTATCATCTTCAACTTTGTAGGGCCGTGAATGGGCCTTGCTAGAGATGATGCTTCATCTTGATTTGCTATTAGTTTCTCCTTGATCCCAAAGTCATCGACGGCTGTGTAGAAGACATTCCTAATGAGATTGACTGTGTATTTAATGACTGTTAGTGTTGATTGATTGATGATTGAGCTTTAAAGCTTAGATCAGCTAGACTTTGAATTTTCTTTTGAAGGAGGTTTTGAAAAATCATTTTGCAGAAATCTTCCATTGATTTTAAAAGGTTGGCCCCTCAAGGTCTTTGAACATTAGGGACAACTTATTACATGACTCTCGAGTACATAGGGTCGTGTTTTCATATGCTATGTTTGTCATGCCTAGTCTGGATGAGGTATGAATGGTTTGTAAGCTTTTGGGTATTGGATGTGCCTCCCTCAAGAGAGTGGGATTACATGCCTACGTTTGAGGTCCTTGTTTTTGCTTTGTCAAAAGAGGATTTTTGATGATGTGTGCTCATGATTTGATTGACTTGAGTCAGGGTGTCATTTCTGGTTTTCACCCTAAGTGATGATTTAATTTGCTCCCTTTTTTGCCCCTATTTGCCAAACCTAGGTCGGAGCGCCGTTTTTAGTTTTCACTTTGAGCTTTGTAATATTTCTTTTATTTTTTTCCCTTTTTTGCCAATATCTTTAGATAGGTCTGGACTTTTTGGAAAGTGACTAGACAAGGTATGTGCTCTTGCTCCAAATTGGTTGAATACTTGACTTCTGTATTAATGACTTGTACTTAGAACTTCTTGAAGTGCTAAGGGGTTGAACAGTTGCTTTGCTGAAGGAGTTGTTTATTGAGGGTTTTAAGGTTTGCCTTTGGATAGGCAAGATTGGAGAGGTCTGAAATTATGACTATGATTGGCTCTTGATCAGAGACTTATTGTAAGTTACAAATCATGGTTCTCTACAAAATGCTTATTTCTTGAAGAAGATTATGGTTCTGTGCAAGATTTCCATGTTTTGAAGAAGATCATGGTTCTTTGTAAATTTGCCATGTTTTGAAAATGATCATGGTTCTTTATAAGGTCCCTATGCTTTGAAGGAGGTCATGGTTCTCTACAAATCCTTGCATGCTTTTGAAGAAATCATGGTTCTTATATGCTTTTCTTTTCTTTTCTTTTCTCTTTTGCCTTTTTTTTTTTTTTTTTTGCTTTTATTTTTCTTTTTTTATTTTTTTAGTTTTTGAACCATTGATTTTCCCATTCTAGATTTGTAGGAATGATCATGTTTTTTGGAGGTGCAAAATAGATGAAATAGGAGAATGTTTCAGCAAAATAGCCATTCAAAGCCTTCTCATTTCAAGGTTTCCAGTATAAGTTAGTTTTACATTAGTCAAGTAAATAACCTTTTGACTTGGTCCAACTTTACAAATCTGGGGAAGTCTTCCCCGTCCATGTTCCCTAGTAGTAGTGCCCCACTAGACAACTTTTGTTTAACAATGAATGGTCATTCGTAATTCATCCAAGGTTGCCCCCGTGGTGCCTGCTCATGTGGAAGGACCTTTTTGAGAATTAAGTCTCCTTCCTCAACATCTCTAGGTCTAACCCATTTGTTAAAAGCTATTACCATGTGCCTCTGATAGTCTTGTCAACTACTCATTGTTTGCAATCTCTTCTCATCAATAAGGTTCAACTGATCATGTCAAACCTGTGCCCATGATGACTCTGAAATCTTTGCCTCAGCTAAGACTCAGAGACTTGGGATTTCAACTTCAATTGGCAAGACTGCCTCCATGCCATAGACCAATGAGTACGGGGTTACCCTTGTTGAAGTACGAATTAAAGTCTTATAGGTCATTACTGCATAGGACAACATTTTATGCCAGTTGGAGTGATTAATAGTCATTTTCTGTAAGATCTTCTTGAGGTTCTTGTTGGCTACTTCTACTGCACCATTCATCTAGGGTCTATATGTAGAAGATCGATGATGGTGAATCTTAAACTTTTTACAGAGTAGTTCAAGATCTTTTCCTACAAAATTGGTTTCATTGTTAGTAATGATTTTGCTGGGAACATCATATTGGTAAATGATGTCTCTCTCTCCATATGAATCTGGCAGTGTTCTTCATTGTGACTGTTGGTATAGATTCGTCTTCAACCATTTGGTGAAATAGTCAATAGCCATAATGATATATAGATGTCCATTGGTGGCCTTCTAAGGCATGGGTCCTACTACATCAATTCCCCACATGGAGAATGGCCAAGGAGTAGCCAGGTTATGCAACTTAGAAGTTGGTGCTTGATGATGTTGGCAGAAGACTGAAAAGTGTGGCACTTCTTTACATGTTGGTAACAGTCTATTTTTATTGTCAACCAATAATAGCCCAGTTGAAGAATCTTCTTGGCAAGCATGAGCCCATTCATATGCGGGCTGCAATCTCCTCCATGAATATCTTCGATGATAATGGAGGCCTCAACTTCATCCACACATCTCAGGAGAACATGATGAGGAGGCTTCTTGTATAAGATCGCGCCATGCAAAATAAATTAAGCTACTAATCTCCGTAAAGCACATTGGTCATTCTTAGAAGCCATGGGTGGAAAAGTCTGATCTTTAAGATAATTATTTATGTCGAGGAACTATGGCTCCCTATTCAAATCAATAGTTGCTATCTGAAGACAATAAGCTGGCTCATTTCTCTTCTCAATCTTAATTGGTGTCATGTCTACCCCTTAAGGAATGTCAATCATTGAAACTAGTGTGGCCAAAGCATCTATAAAACTATTCCTTCTTCTACTAATATAATTGAAAGTTAGATATTCAAAGCTCTTGGATAGGATTTGTAGACTTTTATGGTAGTCTAAGAACTTCTCCTCTCGGATGAACCAATCTCTGGTTGCTTGAAAGATAACGACTGTTGAGTCTCTATAAACTACTAGTTCATCAATGCCGAGATCAATAGCTGCTTTCAGACCGATGATGCAAGCTTCATATTTGCTATGTTGTTGGTGCATAAAAAGTGTAGTCTTGTAGCAGTTGGAATGAGGGCACCTGTAGGGGAAATGACCATAGCTCCAATCCCACAGCCTAGCTGATTAATGGTTCCATTGAAGCACATCTGCTATTTGACTATCTTGCTCGATTCGACTTCAACATAAAGTATGTGTTCATCTAGGAAGTCAAATTTCAAGAATGAAGGTTCATCTACTGGTCCATCTACTAAGAAGTTGGCTATAGCTTGCCCCTAGATAGCTTTCTGAAGACATAGGTGATGTCAAATTCAGATAGCATCATGAGCTATTGGGCAGTTCTTCTTGTGGTTACAGGTTTCTCAAATAAATACTTGATGGGATTTATCCGAGAAATCATAAATACTTTGTATGAAAGGAAGCAGTGCCGAAACCTTTTAGTGACATATACTAATGAGAGGTAGGTCTTCTCAAGAGGCATGTATTTGGTTTTATAGTCAACAAAATGTTTGCTCAGATGATAAATGGCTTGTTCCTTTTTCCCTATCTTGTCATGTTGTCCTAGTACACATCCCATTGAACTATCATGCACAGTCAGATATAAAATCAACAGGCGATCTGACTCTAGAGAGATCAATATAGGTGGGCTTAGCAGATAATTCTTGATCTTGTCAAGGGAAATCTAGCAATCATTATTCTATTAGGTTGGAACGTTCTTCCTCAGTAGTTTAAGCAAGGGTTCACAAATGATAGTGAGCTGAGCAATAAAATAATTGATGTATTGGATGTGGCCCAAGAAATTGCGTACATCCTTCTCTATGTGAGGTGTAGGCATTTCAATGATTTCTTTGGCCTTAGAAGGATCAACTTCTATTCCTCTTTCACTAATAATGAAGCCTAACAATTTTCCATGAAAGGCTCTAAAGATACACTTGTGTGAGTTCTACTTCAGTCTGTATTTCTTGAGATGGATAAACAACTTTTATAGATGCTTTAGATGATCTTCCTGATGATGGGACTTAACAATCATGTCGTTAACATAAACTTATATCTCTTTGTTGATCATGTCATGGAAGAGGGCAGTCATGGCCCATTGATATGTTTCCCCTCGATTCTTGAGACCGAAGGGCATGACTTTGTAACAAAATATGCCCCAAGGGATCATGAAAGTAGTCTTCTCAAAGTCTTCTTCGGACATCTTGATCTAGTTGTAGCCTAAGAACATGTCCATAAAGGACATCTTCTCATGTCCGATAGTACTATCAATGAGCACATCAATGTGGGGTTAGGGGAAATCATCTTTAGGACTAGCTTTATTTAGGTCTCTATAATTGATGCACATTCGGACCTTGCCATCCTTCTTGTGTACAAGGACGATGTTGGCTAACCATTAGGGATATTGGATAGACAAAAGAAAGCCTACATCTAGTTATTTTTGTATTTCTTTTCTGAGTGCTAGGGACCATTCTGGTCGTAGATTCATAGGCTTTTGTTTGATTGGATTAAAATCCACGTTAGTGGGAAGCTTGTGGGTGACAAAGTCTGTGCCTAGACTAGGCATGTATGTATAGGTCCATGCAAAGATGTCTATGTACTCTTGAAGAAAATTTAATAGGGCTTGCCCTAGATCTAAACTGCTAGGGGTCTCAATTTCCATAATTCTAGGCATGGCTTCCGACCCAAGATTGATCTCTTGGATGTCATCTACCAATGGAAGATTTCTATTATCTTGGCATTCAAAGGTCTCAATCACCTCTTTTGGCATTATTTTCTCATCATTCTATTCTTCTTGTTCATGTTTTTGAAAGAAAAGCTTTTACCATGAATTTACATAAAAGGGGTATTTAATACCCAAGAAGCAACTGGACTTGGAATCATGCTCCAAGTTGCCTACCTACCCAATGTTTGTACTGATTATAAGCTTAGTAAAGCTTGTTCAATCGGGATCAAGTCACATGTAGTTCTGGTCTTGGGGGTGGACAAAATTTACACATTTTTTTTAAAAGCAGCTGAGCCTGAAGACTTTGTCGATAACCTTGGCGAAGTTTCTTTGCCAATTGGTAGGTGGGACCCAATGTCCTCATAAAGGTGGATATCATGTCCTCCTCGGACATAGGGTGTTTTAAGTTGGATGTTTTCAATGTCCACTTGTAAGAAAAGTCCCTAAAACTCTCTCTTGTGATAGGTCTCATTCCTTCTATCTCTTCCCTGGTTGGTAGCATCTCAAGATTCAACTTGTAGTGAACAAGGAATGACTATGTCAGGGCCCTCCATGTGCTGATGTTTCTCTTTTCCTGGTTTGCCAACCATTTTTCCACATTTTTCTTTAGACTTTGGCCAAACATCGAGACCAAAATACGCTCATCATTTCTCCATTTAAACATAGCATAGCAATACATGCAGAGATCCATCTAGGGGCATGTGGTACCATCATACTTCTTGACATTTGTCAGTTGGTAGTTTAGTGGAAGCACACCCCTGGGGTGGATACAAAGATCCTTAAAGTCCATAGAGATGGGGAACTGTCCCCCTTTCATCAATTCTACCTCTACTACAAGCTTGGTTATCTTGGCACTGGTCTCACCATCCTTGAGAGGAATGACACTCTCCTTTCCTTTTCTACCTGATGTTGACAGCCTATACTACTCTTCCAGATCAAAGATGGCCTAATGTTCTGGCTACATGTATATGGTAGTAGTTCAAAGCAGAGTTGTGACATAGATGGGACCCTATGTGTATAACTAGCCACGAGGCGGAGGCAGAGTCTGCTTGACAGCACTAGGAGGTGGTGGTGGTTTGGATACTATACTTTGGCTATAAGGCGCTCCTTGCTTCAGCAGGTATTCAAACATCAATTTCTCAAACTTGGTGAGTATAGGAATTTGAGGCTGCTCACTAGCATTGGCTTGGCTTTGAGGTTGGTAGAGAAGTTTAGGGTGATGAAGAGGAATGACCTTGCTAGGTGGTGGATGTCTAACCATGCCGAGACATGAAGTCCCCCATATTAACCGCTCTACTTCAGACTTGAACCCATCTGAGATGATATCTTTGGGTCCCGTCCTGCTAGGAGGTGGGTTTTCCGAGTTCACTTCTGGGGGTTAAGAGGTGTGGTGCTTTCCATAGATGGCGTTGACTTTTTGGCCATAACTTTGCTATGTTGTGCCTTCTTCTTCTGCAGTGGAGTCTTTGGGGGAGCTATTGTAGCTTGCTTAACTGTGTTTTGAAAGAAAGGGGATTGATTGTTATTATTTTGTAAGGTTCATTCTTTGCATTCATTCATACTTGATAGCCAGATGCTTTTACAAATGCATATGTCATACAGGTGAATTCATGTCCTTTAATCAACTATAATATTTTTTGGAAACAAAAATTTGTACAATATATACATATCGGAAATGATTACAAAAGGAGGGGGTACTTGCCCCAATACATCAAAAAAGAAAGCATAAAATGTAATCTAAAGATCAGGCACCTTTGCAGGTGGTGGTGGAGGTGGCACCGGTTCATAGCCCAAAGAGAAGATCTATTTTCTCAGCTCGTGAACCCATGACTGTATCCACTGATCTTGTACAAAGGCCATGTTGTTTTTATGCCTCATCTTGATTCCCAAAACATCGTGGGAAGTCCTACTATCATTGAGCTCACTTTTTAGGGAGTGAATGAGCTCTTCCTGAGTTTCATTCCAACGATGGGTACACTTATGGGAGACCTCGGCCTCTGTATGCAAATGTGTCTAAACTTCTATGGCAGCCTTGGTTTGGGCATGTAAGGCCTGCTCCTTGGCCAAGTCTGACAAAGCTTGCCCATACTCTGTCTAAGTGTGAGAAAGCTCTGTATGTGATGAGGATGTCGATTCAGTGCACGACCTTTTGTTCGAAGAAGTGGATGTTGCAAGTGTAGCAGGCTGTAGAGGAGGCTTGTGTATAAGCCATTGCTCGTAAGAGAAGCATGGCCTGTGCTTTCGAAGACACTAACTATGGGTGCCCGACTACTCTAGTATGTGAGTCATCCCATAAGGTGGCTAGTATAGACCGTGTATGATTGGATGTATGGTGAACAAGCTTGAAGATGCCTTCAGAGACCATGGGGAAATTGAAGAGGTCTTGTCTAAGGGAAAATTGTTGAAGGACGTGTGTGGGTACATAAGGAGTGCTCTGGTGGACTCCTGTGATAACAATGTAGGTGCGCAGTCCTTGGTAGCTAAAAGAGGGTAATGTGCTTTGTGCCAGTTGGCTTGCCAAGTGATCTGTTTGGGGAGCATAGCAGTTAGTAGGCTTTGATAACCAAGTGTAGTTGTTTTGATTGGCAAGGGGCAATTATTGGCATGTATCTGTACTGGAGTCAGGTCTCGAGACACATAAGTCAGGAAGGATGCAAAGATGGATAGGTGTTTTCATAGCTAGGCCTATAACAAAGCCGGGCAACCATATAAGTAGCCTCGAGGATGTTGAGCACAATGAGAAAGACTAGAGATAGTCTCAGATATGATCATAGGTGTGAGAGTCTTCTTCTGTAGGTGTTGCCCCAAGATATCGAGTAGAACACCATTGATATGATGATGGCTATGTGATAGAAAGAGTTGTCCTAAGACAACTAAGGTGAACGCTTTGAACTTGATGGAGTAAGCGAAGTCACCAACTTTCTTCCAACCTCTTTCCAATAAAAGGTCGAAAGAACAATGCAGGTATTCTCCTGTAGCTTCCCTAGACAATGAGGCTTTGGGGATGTTCAATGCATGAAAGCCTTTGAGGTAGCTAGGCTTATGAGTTGGGATTACGACACTAATGCTGAGACAATGTTCCCAATCTAAGAAGGATTCGAGCTCCTCAATAGTGGGTGTAAGCTCTTGTTCTCCAAAGCGGAAAACAATGGATGATGGGTCCCAAAATGAAATGGCTGCCGCTAATAGTGGCCAATCCAAGTTGATTTGTGTTAAGGTCAATGTTGCCCTTATCTGGCTTTGACTCTTCCAAACTTCCTACTCTTCAAGGGGAAGGGAAAGTAGGGCATTTGCAAAGTTTACGGAGATGGTGGATTACAAATCCAATTACACAAATCTGTGATCTATGTATGTAAGCATAAGCATGAACACAGGGTTAAAAGTGTCATTTTACAGTCAAAAGCAATATTTTACAGAATTTAAGACTAACACCTGAATTTTATGCCAATGCATGAATTTAATTGAATTAAAATTCAGGTGTTGAAAGCAATTACATCTTTTAAATGGCATGCGGACGTGCCTTTTGTCTTTTTGTGTTTCCACTTGCCATTTTCAATTATGAATGAGAGAGAGTTTGTTAAAAGTGTTCTTCTTCCTTCCTCTTCTAAATTTAGCCAAAAAAATCATATTTTTACTTCAACTACAATGAGTTAAAGAGGATCAAGCTAGCATTTCCCGCTTCTCTCAACGCAAGAGAAGGCATTATGAAAGAACCTGGTTGTAGATGAGGTAAATTTTGGTTTGTTTAATTGATTTATTTTCTATTTCTATGAATTTTTCTTGTTCTTTGAATGCCTTATTTTAGATTCAATTTTTTTCTTTGATTTTACACATTTCCTTAGATTTCCTTATACTTTTAGGTTTAAGATTGTTTAAGAGAGTTTTATTTGATGTATTCTTTTATTTTGCAATGATTTTAATGAGTTTTTTTTTTCAATTTTTTTTGCTGATTTTTGGATTTTCCAATGCCTGAAAATCACTGCCCTTATTACAGGCGTAATGCCTGAATTTTCAAACTTTTAAAACCAGGCGTTAGCCTGAAATTCAAGTGTTGATAAAAATTCAGGCGTCAAGAAAAATTCAAGCATGGGGAAAAAATTCAAGTGTTAGGCCTAAGACCCAGAATTGCAAATTTTGATTTTTTTTTTATTCTTTTTTGTTTATTTTAGCATCTTCTTGTTCCTAAACATTGTTCTAACATGTTTTTTTGTATTTTCTCTTATAGGCTAGGGGGAGAGTAGAGCAACATGGCTCTTTGTCCGAGGTCCAGACATTATGGGGACGTATGTGCTCCAATGTCCAGGACAAGGTACGGGCCATGGGTTTGGCTCATTCCTAATTTTACCCGTGCTGAAGGCAGACAAGGTCTTGATGATGGCCCTGGCTGAGAGGTGGTCACTAGTCACATGCGCCTTCCACCTTCCTATGGGAGAGATAGGCCTACCTCCCATAGGCCTCTTCATGATGATCAGCCTTTCGATGGATGGCACCGCCTCCACCTACCACCGATGACTTTGACCTAGAGGTAGTGACATGATGCATAGGGTTGCAGCCCGTGGAGTATTACAAGGGCATGAAGGGTATCCTCCCATCCTAGTTTGAGAAGAAGTACGTGTGGGCTATGAACCAAAGCACACTGTTAGAGATTTCCTTCTCCAGCCATGCATTCCTTGTCTACATGCTGACCCACTCCATCTTTTGTAGGAAGAGCAACAAGATCTACTTCCATCTGCTGCCGGCTTTGGAGGAGTTGGATCTAGTCAGTACTCATACTTGGGGTAGGTCCGCCCTTGGGTGGATGTAGTCCAACATGAGTGAGATCTCAGTCGGGCAAGGCCCTCGTGCCTTCTTGGGGCTGTACTTCTTATGGGAGGTATGACTTACTTTTAATTATTCAATTTATGTCTTTTATTTTTATTTGCTTTCTTTCCTTTAATTTTTTTATGACATTGACTCTTTGAATTCTTTCTTTTGCAAGTGTAGTGTTATGAGCATTTTCCATCCTTAGCCTCCACATGGAAGGGTGAAGAGGTGTTTCCTTTCCCTTGCATAACAAGGTGGAAGGTCTTAAACACCCACCACAAGGTCCGCAAACCCATTTCCACTTTCCGATGAGAGCTGGACCTTTTGATGGCTGATCAGGTACATAAACAATGCTTTGATTTGTTCGATTTATTTTTTTGCATATCATTATCTAATTTCTATTGTGCTTTGTACAGGAAAAGTGGCGCCCATGGACCCGATGCGTCTTACATAAGGATACTGCTCTAGACCAGACCTCAGCTTGGGCTTGGTCATATTAGAGGGTCATCATGGTGGCCATTGATGAGGTTACCATGTACCTCGGGGAAAGGTGCTTGCACAAGGTTTGGGTGGGAGTGGAGGATTTCATGGTCTTACACTCGCATCCACAGGTCATCGACATCGAGGGAGAGATCGGTAGAGGAAAGATAGGCACTGAGGCTTCGATCTTCCTAGACTGGGCTAGGGATTATAGTGAGTGGTGGGCCACTCAGTCTTGTGGGCCTTTGGGTGGCCCCATCGAGCCCCAACTGAGTTTGATTTCATTCTTCTTCTTTTTTTGCAAAACTTTTGTTTACATTTCATTTACTTTGTCCTCTCTTTTTTTTTTTAAATCTTTTGATGACATTTGACTTGTTTGGTTTTAGCAGGCAGTCAAGGAACAATCCCCAGAGGAACCGCCACCTCCTACCAGGAGAGGAAGGAAGAGGAAGGCTTGTGCTATCAAGCCTGACCTTGTAGGGATGGTGCCCAAGGTGGTGACTATAACCAACCTCGATGGTAAGCTTTCTGAGGGTTGGGTGCCCCCAAAGATAGTGACCCAGGTATGATTTGGTTTATTTTAATAATTGTTTTCTAAAACTTGTAAATTTAAAGTTTTGACAAAGCTTTGTGTACTTGTTGCAGGTTTTTAGGGAGGTGTACCTAAGTGCCCTCCAAAAGCTGGCGACGTGTTTTGCCTTAGTGGGGCAAAAGCATCAAGCCCACTTGAGTGAGGTTACAGCCCTAAAGGAGAGCCACAAGAAGGAGGTAGAGGAGGTAAAGGTGCAGAGTCATTTTATTTCTTCTTTTCAAAAGCATTTTCTTCTAAAAGGTTTTGACATGTATATATATATTGCAATTATAGAGACAAATCCCATTCCTAGGGATGTAGGAGGTGATGCAGGGGACACCAAGATGCCCTCCACTGATGCTGGAGTTGAGCCTGAGGTGCACACAGAGCTGGTGCCTAGTGCTGTTGTTGAGGTGGCTTCTTTATAGATTGATGAGAGTCCACTTAGGACCAGCCTGAGACGTGGTGCTGTTGTGCCCCTTGGTGACGCTAAAGTCCAATTTGGAGTAGGCCACTCATACTCTATGAAGGGGAAGCACACGGGTAGGAAGGGGACAGTGGAGCACGTGGACAACGGCTCTAACAACTGATTCGGACAGACTGGACTTTTTTATTTATTTTATCTTTTAAGAGATGTATTTAAATACATTTTGGATGGGTTGTATATTTTAACCCTAGATGACTTCGACGTATTTTAGATTTCTTTTATTTTGGTTAAGATGGTGATGAACTCAGATTGGTTACATATTTCGGGGTGACATGGATGCATTAATTCATTTTCTTTTCTTCTTTTATGACATGGTTTGGTTTGCATTTTGTTCTATTATAGGATATCTATGCAATTTACGCCATCACATTGCATATATTAAGCAAAATGGGTGAGAGAAAATCCGGTCTTAATTATGTAAAAAAATAATTCGGACATGAATTCCTAGTTCCTTTTAGTCAATCATGCAAGCAATCAATCAAAATTCTGGCAAACAAATCCTAAAGCTAGACTTCTAAGCTATTGAGTGTAGCCTAAATAACTCTAACCTAAATATGACTAAATATGTATTCTTCTTTAAGATTCTAAAAGATGAGTGTACTAGTCAAAATAACTCCCCAAAAAAGATCAGATCATAGGTTGGTAACTGGCTTGGGTAACTCGGAGTGGCCGGGTTGACATAGCAGCAACTGCTCAGATGTTGTTCCCATCCTATGTGCTGATCCGATGTTGGTCCATTGGTGGGTAATGACCTAGATAAGGTCTCATGAGAGTGAAGTATTGGTGCAATGTCATGTCCTCGAACTCATTTGGTGCAATAATGTAAAATAACGTAGATGTTTGCATACAAGTTGGTTCAAATGTGAATTTAGTCCTACTAACTAATTCATGCTACCCTAAAGCTAAGTGAGCATGTTTTCTATCCTATGCATGGAAATTTGGAATGAGTATTAATGATGGAGTGTTATCCTAACTAACTAATGGAGTGACCTAAGTCTAATCCAAAGCAAGCAGACATGTAAGAAAGCAAGTAGACATGTGAAAAAGCAAGTAAATATATGAAAAAGCAAGTAGACACGTGAGAATTTGTATAAACAAATGCAAAACATGTATTTGACATATTTTAAAGCATATACATGTGGAGATTAAACAGTCCCCAGTGGAATCGCCATTTTGTGGACGTCGGGGTCCGGGGGGTGTTTTAGATTCCCCCGTAGGCCTGTGGTTTTCATGCCCACTCTTCGGTGTACGATGCTAGTGCGTGAAAGGTTGCTAACCCCTTTATAGGAGGGGTTAAGCTTTCCTTTGGAGTCACCACCAACTTAGGGTTAACTGACGGAGTTAGATGTCGGTTCTCCTCTTCCCCTAAAGAGGAGAAGTCTAGACCCATAGGTCTAGGGGTTTAACTCCTGATACTAGTCTACTTTCCTAAGATTGAGAGTAAGTTGTTTGGCTACACTTAGGGAAGGTATTAGGCACCCCAAATACCTGCCGTTTTAGGGTAGCATCTCCCATTCATACATGTCTTAAAGTGTGTTAATGCGCATGCTTTGTGAACTCTGAGTTGTATGTTTACTGGATTTTTCTCAGGCTTAACACCTGAATTTAATTCAAGGTGAAATTTAGGTGTTAGTTCTTGGAAAATCCAGAATTTGTCCTTTATATTAACCTGTTCTAATTGCAGGAGACCTCTCATGGGTTAGACCCTTAGAGGGATGGTGGACCCCTCTAAATTACTCATTGGTTGGTTCTTTAAGGTTAGGTTCAACCCTGACATAAAGGGGTGAAAAGAAAGAAGTTGTATTTTTCTATATTTCAAGCTTAACACCTCAATTTAATTTAGGGTGAAATTCAGGCATTGGGAGCTGATTAGATTAGCATATTCTTATGGTCTTTTAGGGTATTTTGGTGGGTCCTAGTGTTGTGGGACCCCTAGGTTAGGTTATGAAAAGTTTCCTAGAGTTACACTATACAATCCTAGGGGACATGGTATTTGCCCATGTGGAGATATGATCTCCCTAAGTGGGAAACTTGGTCATCTGTTACAGGCCTAACACCTGTTTTTTAGCCTGATGCATGAATGTTCAATGCTTGAATTTAATTCGGAGAAAATTTAGGTGTTGGGTGCTAGGGTCAGCAACCAACCTTGGTTTTGTAGGGCCCAGAGGGATAGGGTTTCTCCTAAGTCTGTACACTACACCTAGGTTACACACATACTTAACTAATTTTGAAAATCATGATTTTTAACCAAGGCTTAATGCTTGAATTTCCTCCTCAATGCCTGAAATTAAATTCAGGCATTGGGAGGGAAATAAGGGCCCACAGAGGTGTTCATGCACAGGATTGAATTTCAGAGGGTTAGAATAGCCATGGGGCAAACCTAGAGAAAATCAAGGCTCCCTAGGGTAGGTCCCAGATCTAAATGTCTGATCTTTCTCTTGATGCCTATTTGTTCAACACCTAAATTTTAATTCTATAAAATTCAGGAGTTAGTTACCGAAAGAAAATCCAGCAGTTGGAGTTCTCGAATTTGGGGCCCTTAGGATTTTGAGAAAACTGCAAAATTATGCCTAATGATAGGAAACATATATAAGAACAACATATACAAAATTGGGCTTTAGATCATGCATACAAAAATCAAACCAAAATTTACAAATATTACGTTAAACTAGGTCACAAAAGACCCAGATTTTAGGGTTTGTTTGGGGGGCCATCTTGAGGCCTTCCACAACTCATAAAATCACAAAATTAAATATGCTAGTAGGCATACATGTCTCATATAACATATGAAAATTTGGGCTCTAAAAGATTAATAGAAAATTCACAAAAAAATCTAGACTAGAGCATACTCAGAAATGAAAGCAAGTAGAGGTTGTTGAGCCTTTACTATGTAACCCAAATTGAAGTAATAGATTAGAACTATTTGGAGAGCATAACAACTTGTTAAATGAACACATGAACATGAGGGGAATGAAATAAAGTTGGGTTTTGGCTTACCTTGGGTCCAAGTGACCTAGGGTATGAACAATCTTCTTTTTTCTTCCTCTTCTTCTTCTTCTTTTTTCTTTTTCTAGGGTTTTTTGTTACCAACCCCCTCTTGCATGAAATTGGGGCTATTTATATCCCCAATTGGAAGTAGTGTGTGGCTAGGATTCAATCAAAAGATATCTAGATGGAGGGTGGAGATGAGATTAACTCATTTCAAGTGTAGGGCTAGGATTGATTTAAAATGGGTGGTTAGGATTAAATATTTTTGTGCTTAGTGACATGGCTAGGGGAAGGGCTGGGATTAGCTCAGCTATCATAGGTGGAGGTTTGGGATGAGAGAGTTCTTGTTCACTTGGATTGGTGAGGTGGACAAAGGGGTAGTGAAGATGCCTTTTGGTGGAATGTAATAGGTTGCAATTTTCAATGGGAGGCATTAAGATGCCATTTGGGAGGACATGGGGGGTACCCTAGGGATTTGAAATTCAGCCCTTAGATCTAAGGTTGAGGGGTGAGGGTGCACATTGGAAGATTCCAATCCAAGGTTGTTAATTTCTCTCTTAAGGTGTGAATGCATTAAGTGTCATTAATGAGCTAAGTTTGAAAAGTCTTAGCTCATTAATGGATATTTATTGCTT
>JAOXJP010029948.1:0-31245 GCA_025762735.1 Platanus orientalis | reverse complement strand
ACTTAATCTAAGCACAAACTAAGAATAATGCTTCTTTAAAATTAGGTTTAATCATAAACAATGCTTATACTTTCATAGAGTCACATAGGCCTTTTAATCTTTAATCACAACTTTAGAAAATATTAATGTTTATCTCCTAAACATGATCAAAATAAACTAAACAATTTATAATTTTTTCTTAAATAATAAAACATGCTCAGACATGAAGAGTTCTTGGGACAAACTTCGCAATGATTATAACTTATATACTTTTTAGTCTAGACAGAGATTTTCTAAAAATTCATGTGTTAAAACATGAATAATCAATTTTCAAAACTTGAACAAAGCTCTAAGAACCTAAACAAAGAACAAAAGCATATAATCTATATGTAATTACTTGTATCATTATAAAACTTTCAAACTTTTTATATTTTTTAAGAAAACAAAGCTTAGAATATGAAAGATCTCTTAAAAAACTTCAAACAAAGCTCTAAGATCCTAAACAAAGAACAAAATATGTAAACTTTATGTGATTACTTGTCTTTTATTGCTGTAAAATGGATTTCCAAAGCTTGTTATGTTCTTCCTTCTTTTTTTTTCTCTTCCAAATCTCCAAAGTTTTCTTCAAACCCTAGTTTTTTTCTTCAAAATCCTTACTCTTGTAAAACTTCTTCAAAAGATCATATTTTTTATGAGTTTCTATGTTTTGTTAAGCCTAAATAGCAACCTTAATTCCCACTTTATTGTTTAGGTAGGTTTCTAGTGAAAAAGTCCTTAAAATTGTGTAAAAATCATGATTGTACGGAATTTTCTGCTTTGGTAACATCATCCCGCCATAATTTTTTCAACATAGAGACCCAATGAGAAAACGATCATAATTTTCTCTATAAAACTCCGATTCACTCACCATTTTTTTTTTATTGGAAATTAGACTTCAAGAGATTTCTAAATCAATAAGGCTTGCTCTCTAATTCGTTCTACATTTTTGTTGGTGTATTTTTAAAGTTACCTCAAAATCTACTAATTCATACTATATTAGATGACATAGACACTTTTTGGAAAAATTATCATAACTTCTTCTAGGAAACTTCAATTCACTTACTGTTTGTCACATTAAAAAGTAGACTCATAAATCTTTTCAGGCATATATAATTTGTAGGGTGATTCCTACGGGATTGTAACATATTGACTTACGAAGTTGTGTCATCCGCTTGGGATAGCTTAAAAAATTGTCATATCATTGACCCCTTTTTTTTCTTTGCATAATAAATTACCTTTAACTTTTTCGTTTAGTGTCTGTTTTGCTCGTCATTTGTTGTGTAAGACTCTAAACATCTATGTCTATTTAAAGGTACAAGTTTTACTCTCAGATTCTTTCTACATTTTTGTTGGTGTCTTTCTAAAGTTGTGTCACTGATCAGATTAATATATGTGCATTTTATTGGTCCTATGTATGTACAGAACTTATATAACATGTGTTAACATTCTAAGTGTGATATGTATATAGTAATATGTGTGTCTTGGCGCAGGGTGTTATAGTCATAGCTTAAAGGATTGTTTCATCTTCAAAGACAAATTTCAAGAAATCATCGATGTAGGAAAGGTGTTCATCGATCCTCCAAAAGAGGATGCTGCCCTTGCAAATTCCCTTCTGGTAACCTACTCACCCACTTTGGATACAAAACTTGGTAGAGATTTGGATTCCCAAGAAGAGTGGATCTTTGTAGAAACCAAGAACTCTAAGAAGCGTCAACAAGTAATGAGGTTATCAATGGTTTGCAAGTCCATCATCGGCAAGCACAAGTCACAATAGCCAAAGTCCAAATTTGTCAACCCAAATAAGACAATGACTATATCAGTGGGCTCAAATAACATTCAAGAGATACATCTAAAAGGCAGCCACCCCTTCAAAAGAGGAACTACAACAAAAACCCAGAATACCAATTACTCTAGGCAAATACATGTTGGGGAAGGTCCAAGAAGTATCCACCTAAGGACAGTTGGATCCAACAAAAGACACAAGTCAAGTCTTAGTTGATTCTCAAGTATCCCTTAATAAAACATTCTTAAAAAATGTTATGCCAACAATGATAAATTTAGCAAGACTGTGGATAAAAAGAAACATTACATCCCCACAAAGACGTACCAAGACTCATTAAAAAGTCAATGGTACCCAAGCATGATGATGGAGTATAGTATGCGCTAAGTAACGTCACTATGCTATGTCTACCAAAGTCGGATGTGTCTTCCATGCCTAAACATGTGATTGAGAAGGTACACCAAATCAAACTCCAATCAGGAAAGAACCTACCACCGAGGGTAGTGTCTACAAAATAGTAAGCGGATAATTTGAAGAAGAAAAAAAAGCCATGTTGAAAGTTGAACACTCTAAGGTAATTAAGAGCACTGAAGGAGTAGTTTCCTATAATGTGGTGGCTCATTTAGAAAGATACTATGAATGCCAGGATGGGGGATTAGCCCCTATCCCTCTTTAATAGTGTCATCCCTTCCCTTTTTTTTTTTGCACCTTTGGGCCCTTGTGGTGGGGATGGGGTGCATATGGGACAAGGGTGATCCTCCTAATTCGTGCATGGTGCTATCTATGTTTGTGTATGGGTTTAGGAGTCGTCACCTATCAATGAGGTGCTACTACACACCTTTTCAAGTTTTTTCCAAGGGAATCCTAAATATATTCTAAGGAAAGGTTTAACCAGAGTGTGGAGGCAGGTTCGGGGGTTTGAATACAACTAGGGAAGGTGTTAGGCACCTCAATCACCCATACATATATGACTACATACTCATCCCATAATATCACAAAATCTTACGCTGGATGGTCCAATATTCCTATTAAGATGACCCTCACGAAGGGGATTAAAGCCCATGAAGGATGTCATTGAATAACAAGTGCGGGTTAACCCAAGAGGGCATTTATTTCGATTACATGTTACCAAGAGTTGATGGTGTACATGGGATATGTGAATAATTGATTTTATTTACGTTGATGGCAAAGCATTAAATTTGATCAAATAGAAATTAAACCCATTCGAAAGAAGATAAATGCATATTCCACTAAAATGTGCTACCTTGAGTTGTTTATACATGCATATACCCAGAGATTCTCACACTGCTCTTTGCTCAAATTCCCTCCATGTTTGATTCATTCATTCTTCATACATTCATCACACATCAATAATTGACCTAAAGCATGTCTATATATCATAGAGGGACATCGGGGGCAAAATAATTCATTGCCTCAAGCATGACAATTACTAGGTAGAGGTCGACGGTCATCCCTATGAATTCCCTTGCTGCCTATTGGGTAGTCTTGTGAAGGACTGTCCACCTAGGGTGGTTCCGAGATGACAATAATTCATTTTCCCTATGTTTTAGGTTCTATTTTGGCCAAATTGGGCCTCTACATTTTTCACAATGTGAATTCAAATCTTTCTATGACAATTTTAATAACAATCATGGTATATGTTAAGAGGAATTGATGAAACAAATAGACATATATTCACACATTGATTTTATGAAATACGTCACAATGTTAATATCCAACCACACTTGGTAGGTAACACCCCTCACCTAAATTAGTAGGAACGTCTGGAGAAATCCGGATCCAACAATTTGGGTCAAATTTAAACCCTTTTGTAATTTCAAACACGAGGACCATCATCAAAGTTCAAGTGACCTATATATGATTTAGAATAAGGTGGAGGACCATTGGACCAGTTGGGTTAGACTTTGGAGGCCGAAGGTGAAGAAAATTAAAAAAATTAGCAAAATACTTACATGACCAATCACAAACCCCATGACCTATAATAAAACTCCCAGGTGATGTGACCTCACATACAAGAGTCACAGCTCTCGGGTGTCACTTAAACCTACGCATAACTGATCACAAACCCCGTGATTAATCACAGTCGTGACCAATCACAAACCTCATGACCGATCATAGTCATGACCCATTACACTTAGCTTATGACTCGAGTTGCGAGAAAAGTGATTTATGTGGATTTTTCTCATTCAACTCTCACACGAGTGGGATCTTGTTTGTTATGAAATATAACCATATTGTGACCTTATTAGGTCTATTATACCTCTTTGAACATAGAAAGGAAGAGAGAGAATTGGGAGATTCGGGAAAAAGGAGGATAAGTTCTTCCCTAATTCGGTAAGTTCAACCTATTCTTGAAAATTTTTGCTAGGATAAGTGATTTTCATCCATGAACTTCTTAATTTTATTCATTTAATGTTAGATCTACTATAATATTGTAGAACAAGGTGGATTTGAGAGATTGAAGTGAAGAAGCTTTGACAAGAAGCAAGGAATTGAAAAGATTGTAAGTAATATTGCTTACTATGGGTGATGTGATGTGTTTCACTCTTTTGATTTTCAGATTATGTGATGTTATTCATGAAATCCCTTAAGATTATTAGAAATATTTGAATTCAATCTATTAAACCATGATAGATATATGAATTATAGCTTGTTTAGTAAGTTTTCATGTTCCTTATGTTTAGTACAACTATTTTCTTATTGAAACCTTTAAAAATTATGTAGATCCATTCTTTAGACCATTGATTCTTGTTTAATCATTAGATCTACACTTATTTTGTGAAAGATTATTGTTCTTAAACATTGTGTGGACTGTTTTCCTTCATTGAATCATTTAAATCATGTGAAATCTAAATTTTCTCCATGTGAACCTTTGAAAATCTGTGTGAAACTATGAATCCTTCAAGATCTACACTATTTAATTCAAATTGAAAAGAAAACTTTCTTTTCCCTTTGTTTAAAATACTAAAAGTGATATTTGGTTGATCTCTACGATCAAATTCATTGAAAAATCATTTGAACTTCTGAATTTCTATAAATTTGATTTGAACTCATTGATTATATTGACCTTTATGCTTCCTATGTGATTATATGAACCATGTGGACCATCGAATACTATTACATGCTTTGAATCATTGATATTATGTTAAATCTCAGTGAATTATTGTGTTTTCAGTCTTATGATCATTAAATCATGGACTATCATCAAATCTAAGTGAATCATGTACCTTTGAAATGATTGAATCATAGCAATGCTATGCATATGTTTGTTTTGTACATTATAGAAATATTCTGATTATCAAAACTATGTGAACCTTCAAACTTATTGATCTGAACCCTATTGAACTTCAAACCTTTGACCCATTTTGAACCCCCTCACAGGGTTAAGTGTGACCATCGACTATGTGGGCCTTGACACTGGGCTAAGTGTATCCTTTGATTTTTCTGGGCCTACTCATAAAGCTAAGTGTGAGAAAGTACTCCAAACAGGATCTTTGGTTCACTAATATTGGCCCTACTTCTGAGGATCATCAAAAGATCCGGATCCTATCCTTGGGGTTGCAACAAGGATATTGGCCCTACTTGTGGGCTTTGACACAAGATCTGGACCTTACCCTTGGGGTTGACCAAAGCATATGGATACTTTACTTTGAACCTTTGGATATTAAACTTTAGACCCTTTGAATATTAAACCACGTGAATTTCGAACATTGAACTTTGAACTCAAAAATGAAATTCTAAGTCCTAACTATCCTAGAGGGGGGTGAATAGGATGTTTAAACTTCTTCTTGAAATTAATGGAAGAGGCCATTGGCACCCCCAAAAATCCTCACCACCACCCCCCCTGATTTTTTATTCAATTTTTTACCTCTCCCCAAAATCCCCCTTCCCCAAACTAACCCTCCTTCCTCCATCTCTCCCCGATGTATCTCTCTCCTCTCCCTCTCTCTCTCTCCCTTTCTCTTTCAGCATTTTCTCTCTCCTCTCCCTCCCTTCCTCTCTCTTCCTCTCTCCTCTCCCTTTCTCTTCCTCTTTCTCTCTCACTTTCTGTTCCGACATTCTCTCTCTCACTCCCATTTTTTTTGGCGTTCGGTGGTTCAGGTCTGGGCAGGGCCCCCCCTACACGGACGTGAAGGTCTGAATAGACGGGCACCTACACGGACGTGAAGGTCCAAATAGCTGGGCACCCATTTGGACCTTCATGTCCGTGCAGGTGCCCACTTGTTCGAACCTTCACATTCATGCAGGGGGGCCCTGCCCAGACTTCAACCACTGAACACCAAAAAAATGGGAAGGGGGAGAAGGAGAGAGAGAGAGAGAGGGAGGGAGAGGAGAGAGAAAGAGAATGCCAAAGAGGGAGGGAGAGAGAGGAAGAGAATGCTGGAAGAGAGAGGGAGAGGGAGGAGGGGTAGTTTGGGGAAAGGGTAAAAAAAGGAAAAAAATGGGTGAGGGTGTGGTGAGGATTTTTAGGGGTGCCAATAGCCTTTCCCGAAATTAATTACCCATTTTAATTAATTCGGCCACTTGTTTTACTTTAATTAAATTTCCTATATTTAATCAATGAAAATTGTATTGAATGATGCTTGTGTAAAATGGCTCATTTAGCAAATGTGCCTACGTCCCCTCTCAAAAGCTCCTCATTGAGCAGATTAATTTTATTAACTTCTTACAAAAAGATACAAGGTAAAATTAATCACAAAACCTTCTTCACTATGTTTGGTGTCTACAACAAACGTATAAGTCCTCTGTGTCTCCGATGATGACAAATCAACTACCTCTAGTATATCCAGTGGTGGTGCAACAAATATTACAAGATTGTCTTAAGAGAAAGTATTTTCTTAGCAGATCATGCCTCTCAAATAGACTAATATAACTATAACTATATGTCACAGTAGAGTAAAGAGTCGGTGCTCTTTAGATGCTTTGCTTCTTAGTATGTTGAATTTAACTATATGGATCTTAGTAGATTACAGAGTATGTGCTCTTTAAGTGGTTTGCCTCTTAGCAGGCTAATTTAACTATATGAATCACAATACTTATCAATCACAAATATAGATTTGAAAGATGGCTTATTTAGATCAGTAGAGAGAGCTACTAGAATAGTTGATAAATATTTTGAGATAAACTGATCAAATATTCAAATCAAAAGCTTTGTGAAACACCTGTAAATGTGGTTATGCTCTTAGAGCTTTTGATAAGGTTCCTCAGGCTTGAACCTAAAGATCTCACAATCCTTCACTTTAAATGAACCTTACTAGAGTAGGAAGGATTGAAGAATGGATATTGATTGCAGCAGAGTAACACCTCTTTTATGATTCTAGAGTTTTTCTCAAAATTAGAAATTTTTTTATTCTTCTCATTCTCATCTTTTGAATACTTTTTAGACATATTTATAGAGTTAAAGAAACCCTAAAATGGTCATGCAATAGTGGTCTAAAAATCTCCCAAAGAGGTAGGAAATTTATTTTTTTTTAAAATGAAAATTTTCAACTTTGTCTATCTATGATTGATCAAAAGAACCTCTATGATCGGTCATTACCCTATGATCGATCATGGAGGGGCTTTGACCAATTTCCAAGAAATAACCATTCTACCTAACTGATCATAGGATCCCATGATCAATCATAGGGTTTGCTATGATTGGTCATAAGTGCTAAAATCCTTGATTTTGCCTGTTTTGTTCATTTTTTTGGCTCTGTAACTCTATGGCAAGCTGCATGATCCACATCTAAGGTTAGGTAAAGGTCTTTTACTATTTTCAACCTAGATTTTGGCTGGTCTTTATGAATTTTAAAGTGTATCCCTTTACCATAGACTTATGAAACTTGAAAACCTTCTCTGGCTCTCTTTTAAGTGATGCTAGAGCTTCTTCTATTTGACTTTGCATAATATTTGTTCTTAGACATGATGAATATTTGTCAAGTGTACTTTCTTCACACACAACTCATACTCTAAACCCACACTTTTGGCATGGTATTTACAATTTCTTAATGCAAAACACTTTGAATATTGAACTTCGAACACTTTGAACCATGTGAACTTTGGACCTTTTGAAACATTGAACTCCAAGTACTCCGAATTATTGAACATTGGATCTTTTAAAACTAATATGTGTCATTGAACCAATAGACTTTGATCTTCATATTGAATTATTTATTTGGACACCGATTCTTATTCAGTATTTAATATTGAACTTAAATTGTGAAGTTGGAATTCTTTATTCAAACTTATAACTTTGTATTGGACCTTTGACTTCAGTTTGATATTTGATTATTGTTCAGTTTGTACTTACAAGATTATGATTAGTATTTTGATATCTGTTTTTGTTAATGTACTTGTATTATTTGTCAATCCCATCATCAAAACATGTTCTTGAGCTCCTTGGGATGAAAAATTCTTCTCTAATTTGGAGGAGAAAACTTCAAAGTAGAGATTCCTTTCTTAGAGAGGAATTTTCCTAATTTGGAAGCTTTTCTTTAAATTTTGGAGTATCCTTACCCCTTGTTTACATCGTCTTTAAATGCCTTGCAATGGGTTTTTGGTCATTTGACTTAAGAGAATAATTGTAATTAAGAGGAAAAGGGCATTATTGGGATTTAGTGTAGCTTGAGGGAACTTTAGGAAACACGAGAGAATTATATGCTATGGTCTGTTTGGATAAGCCTTTTATCCTTTCTAATAATGGGATTTTGTAAATAATGCATTTTCTTTGGTTTATGTGTAGACAAAGCCTAATCCCTTAGAAAAATGCATTGTTCATAAAATCGGTTATTGGTTCAAGGTTTTTGAAAAACTTTATGAAATCAACCTAGACATTCTCTAAAGTCCCTTGTGGGCCCTATTCGCCATTTTAAATCTTCTAAACCCAAGAATTCGAGGATTTTGCAAGAAAAATATTAGGTCCCTATCAGACCAAATTATGGTGCTAATAAAAGTCCCTTCTTTTCTATATACGGTTAATTATTGTGTGGCAAAAACAAAAAGTGCCTTAAGGATTTGGTTTAACAGGGCGAAGTGCCCTTTTAAACTCTTATTGAGATAGCTTAAGAGGGATCCATCTTATTTAACTCTAATCCTACTTATTCCATCATTTTTTGTTTATTTATTATTTTTTATGTTTTTCTATATTTCCAGGTGTCTCCAAATGCTTATAAAAGAATATGGCTTGTTGATTATCCCTTGATCCAGAGGGAACTATATTTAATGATCTTCCCACAAGTTGGAAGATGGTTTGTCAATCTCTTCACGGTGAGAGAATATCGGTTGATGACTTTCTCTGAGCTGAGGGACAAATTTAAATACTCATTCCCCAAGCCGGAAGGTGGTTTTTCGACTTCTTTGGAGCCAGAAAGAATTGTATTTAATGACCTTCCCCTCTAAGGGTGAGCTAATCCCAAGGAGGGGTTTGACTCACATAGCAGAGCGATGGCTCAACCAAAGTTGGAGTTGGGTGTCTTTAGATTTGCTAATTGTTGACGGTTTAAAGGTTGTGTGCCCTGGGATCCTTATTTACGATTATACTTGAGGAAAACCGAAGTTTCCTACGGATTTGGAGTGCGAGCACTATAATTTCAAGTCCCGTGTAGTTCAATGAAGGGGGAGATGTCCCAAAGGTTGCAAATTTTTTACTCACTTTGCAAAGTAGTGGCTCAGCAAAGTTGGAGTCGGTTATTGTTAGACTCACTAATTGACAATGGATTAATTAAAGGTTGTGTGCCCTTGGATCCTTATTTGCAGCTGAAATTAGGAGAAACCCAACCTTCCTACGTACTTGTAGTGCGAGAACTATAAGATTAAGTCCCATATAGTTCAAGGAGGGTAGAGAAGATCAAACCTTGGGAGAGACTTAACCCAAGGGTTGTGAGTTTTTGATTCACATTGTGGAGTTTCAGCTAAGGCAAAGTTGGAAATGGATTGTTGTTAGACTGGCAAACTGTGAACAAATTAATTAAGGGTTAGATATCTTTGGGTCCTTATTTGCGATTGACCTTGGGAGATAACCAAGCTTCTTACATCCTAGAGTGCAAGCACTACAGGATCAAGTAATATGTGGTTGAGGGAGAAAGGAGAAGTTCAATCTCTTCGTGGGCTCATTTCCAAGGGTTCGGGCTTTATGACTAATCTTTGATGGGCAATGGCTGGCAAAGGAAAAGTCAAAATCTAAGTGCTTTTCATATGACTTGATTTGAATTGAGTTGATTGATTGAATTGATTTGATTATTTATGTGACTTGCCATGTGACTTGATTGATTGATTTGATTCATCCTGATGATCTTGACTGTAGGCAAGGTAGAGTTTAGAGAATATGATTGCATCTTTATGTGATTTTTAATGTAACTTGAATTATCCTTGGGGAGGCTCAACGAAAGGATGACTTTGACTGCTTGCAGAAATGAAAATTAACTAATTGTTGGTCATGAAGGAAAATGCAACTTTTGTTTCCTTGGTTCCAAAAATTGCCATGCCTATTTCTCTTTGTTTTACATGTTGTGCCGGCAATAAGCTATCATCACCGATATATAGCCTACCTTTAGAGCCTTTTGCAGCTGGTTTCTACTCATGATGAAATGTTGATCCATGATACTGTGTGTGCTTCAATCGATGACATTATTTATTTTTATTTTCTCTTGAATTTGTTTTGAACAAGGCTATACACAGGGCCAAGTTAACCAGGCTCCACTTAGCCTGAAAAATTGCCCGAGATAATCCATCCAATGTTTAGGCCCGACGAGGACGTAAGCCTGAATTTAAACCTGAAAAATAAGTTGGGCCATGCTCAGGCTAACCTTGGCTCAACTCGAGGCCAGACTTGAAAAAACAAAGAAATAAACAATAAAAAAATGGAAGAGAATATTAAATATATAGAAAATACTTAGAATGAAAGAGGAAAGACAAAGACGGAATAGAAGTAGAAGACATTCCGTTTCAAACCTTCGTTCAATCATGCCCCAATACCTAAAATGTGTTACAGAGTCACAACTTACTACCCAACATTGGCATTGGTTGGTTGACCCTATTTGTATGTCGTCTATGGATCCCTTTTCATGTATTTTGATAAGTGCTCATACAGTAAAACATAAAGCTTTTGATCACATGGTTATTATTGTTTAGAATGGTGCAATGTTGGACTATGACTACTCCTAGAGCCTGCATGACCATGATACTTGGGACAATTTGGACTTTGGATTAATGAGCCTGACAGCTACATGTATTGCTTCTACATCATTTTTCTACGACTTTGACAGTTCCATTAATCAAATGGTACTAATTGATGCCATTTATAAGGATCAAATAGCATTAGAATTTGGAAAACCAACAGTTACCATGTTTCCTGTTCTAGTTCTATGTCACATTAGTTATTAGAAAACTATCAGTTAACCATCTTATATCAAAATTTTGTGATTGTTGATACCATTGGTTATATTCCATTTTATGGTTTTTTCATTATAAACACTTGAAGCTCTGGCTACCATGTGTGGTGATGAACATGGTTCCTCTGATTTGATTCAATCCTGAGATGCCCAAAATGTAATTTACATGTTGAGAAGCCCGTAAACCCATGACTGTTGCAGCTAGTTAGGCTAGCCAGTCGAGGTCGAGTTTCATGTTTGGTAAGCTGAAATGATTTTAAGATGTAAGAGTTACATAATTCTTAGATTGACGAGTCCTTAAGTTTCAATTGCTAGGTCTCTTGCAGACACTTTTTCAGCTCATCCTAGTTCTTTAGGTAAGCCTAGTAGTAATACCTTGATTGGCCTTGGGCTGGACTTTCTTTATGTTACAATGCTTAACATGTGTTATGAGTTGATGGGCCTTAGGCTGGCCTCATTTTCTTTATATTATAAGGGAGCTTCTATTGCCACCACAATAGTTTCTAAGTCCACCTCACTTAAAAATATATATATTGCTTTTTCTTTTATACCCCTCCCATAACCCCTCTCCTACACCTCCGGCGACCACTCTAGTGCCCCCTCAGGCTGTGCAACCGCCTTCCAGCTGCAGTTGCAGTGCCCCCTCCTCTCTCTCCCTCCCTCTTTCTCTCCCGTCCCTCTCCCTCTCTCTTTATCCCTCTTCCTCTTTCTCTCTCCCTCTCCCACACGCCCTCCTCCTCTCTCCCTCCCTCTCCTCTTCCTTTCTCTTTCTCTCCCTCTCTCTCTCTCTCTCCCTCCCTCCCTTTCCTCTTCCTTTCTCTTTCTCTCTCTCCCTCCCTCCCTGTCTCTCTCTCTCTCTCCCTCCATCTTTTTTAAGTGAGGTGGACTTAGAAAATAGTGTGGTGACACTAGAAGCTCCCATATTATAATGTCTAGATTAACCTGAATTATGGGCCTTAGGTTACCAAAGCCTGATATATTAATTTAGGCCGTATTTGGGCCTAAGAGCCTATACTTTTTTGGGGCTTGCCCAGCTCAAAACCCTAACATTTTGTAGCGGGCCTTACCCTGGGTCTACTAAGGCCTGGCCCATGTGCACCCTTAGCTTTAAGAGATAGAGAAGCCAGATTGTGCGCTGGGTCTAGGCCTACAACTAGTTGAGTGGTGTCCAGGCTCACCGTGGCCAGCCAAATCAGCTCTTATACTTAAATGGTGATATTCGGTCTAGCCTGAACTATTTAATGACCACTCAAGATTTTTCTCCTGCTTGGAAGACTATCTTATGATGGTCAGTCATGCACATGTACCACCAAAATAGTGTATTGTCACTTTTTGGGGGGTATGTGTGCATCGTAGACCATCACAAGATGATCTTGCAAACAGGAGAGGATCCATGCCCTTAATGGGGTATCTTATGGTTGGAACTTGTCTAGTCCATACCTACTCTTATATAGCCAATTCATATATGGTGACAAGAATTTGGGTTGTGTCCATTGTCCTTCACAGCTTGTCTATTAAAATGCGGCTCAATAAATCATCCTCAGATGTCAAATAATGCCTCTGATTTATAACCAAGCTCATCTCATAAACATGGATATGAGAATTGTCTCCAAGAATAACTTTACTTCCTCTAACCTCACAATGAACAAGCACACTTCAGGGGTTACCCATACTTAATAGTGCCTAAAGGAAATAAGAATGTCGCTTCCTTGCTTGTGATGCTTGCCATCTCTTCTTGGAAGTGGTAGTGCCGTTGGATCCATACCCAAGACATCATCATCATCATCGATTCAGCATTTGTCATTGCGGCCCACATTGCTTCCATTGGTTTGGTGACCATGTCAGATCGAAGGTCCTGGTTACCATATTCGCTCAAGATTACAATAATAGCAATAATAATAATATCAATAGTACAAATAATAATAATGAAGAGAATGATGATGAAAATAATAATAACTGATGGTGTATCGGATGAGGGGCCTCTCTTTATGAGAACCAGATGGTCCACAATCACACCAGGTCCTTGGCGGGATGCTTCCTGCACACATGAGACAATAGAGGATTAGGGAGCTAGTGCTAGCTTCTAGCTCTCCGACGATCAAGTCAGAGAGATCAAGGGGCTATAGAAGGAGTTCTCTCCTATTAGGGTTTTCAAAAATCTCCTACCTAAGTGGCGAAATGGTGTCTGTATTTATAGGCTCGGGTTAGGGTGTCTCATGGTGAATCTTGCCTGTTGCTTTCTTCCCATGCTCTCGCACGTTGTTGCCCCCCACATTCTTGCTCATTGATGTCTCTTACATTCTTGGGTGTATTTTCTTCTGCCACATCTGTCCTTTTTTTTAGGATTAATAGGTTTGTTGGCAGGTCTATTGCGGAGATCATGTGATTCGTATAACCGTTTCAAATCATGTTTATCCTTAAATTGAGTAGTTGGGGTCTTGGGTGGTGTTAATATTCCAGCGAAGTAGTTGGGCGGCCATGCCTTAGTGGGTCAGGGGGTCTTAGGTTCTCGGAGGCTCGAGTAACCCTTTAGGCCTCAGGTGCTAGGACTGTCGGCCGAGATTATCGATGGGACACCTAAAGTCGGATAATGAGGGAATATCTCAACTCATTTGTCGAGGTCCTTAGTAGGAAGGTTCTGGGTTGGGCTTCTTTGAAACTCCCGGGGTCACACTACCTAGGGCCAGGGTCTCAATGGGCTCTCAGGGTCTATTCACGAGGATCTCAGTATGGTCTTCCCTATTAGTTTCCCCCTCTTCCCTGGTCTGAGTCCACAATGCCCAGGAATATGAATCGTCTATATTCACTACTTACTATTTCAGCGTAGGTGATGTGTCGTTTCAACTGCCAAGGTGACACCGGCTAGGGATGAGTGCTAATAATAACCTCGTAATCAATGAGTTTGGATAATTGAGAGGGCATGCCTGTGTTAATTACGAGTCATGTCAAGCGTCATGTGGCTTCAAATCCCCATGCCATTCGACAGCCAGATTTAAACATTTGAACCTTTTTTGGGATTCACGCGCTGTTTCATTTTTTGGGTTTATTTCGTCGACCCTCGGATTCACGACATGTGTAGGGGCGAGAGTTTTTGAGGTCTCCTATAAAAATCGCTTCCGGTATTTCTCAAGCCTTCCTCTATTTTTGCTCTTCATCATCTTCAACCTTCAGCTACCGGCGATTTCTAACGATCCCACAACGTTCCCGCCAGTCACCATCTTTGCCTTCGCTCGTATCTGTGATTCTGGGATCCTCATCCGTTAGCCATTTTTTTCTTACTCCGGCATTTTTCTCAAGTATCATTGTCCCTCGTCTATCCTTTTTAATTGTTTTGTTGCCTTTTTTTCTTCTTTCTTCTTTTACTGCTTGCTAGTGTGTCCATTTTTTTGTTTTCCTATGTTCTAGGGCCTCAATTTTGGTTATCGTTTTCTAACGGTTTTTTTTCCCGACGTAATCCCGCCCGTGTAGTTTTCCTTTCATTTTGTGTTATCGTAGTTGTTAAAATGGTGTCCGGGGATTATGTTGACCACATAATTAATGGGGTCGATGATCTTTTTGAGGTCCAGCGAGATCCCCCGGAGCAGGCCACTGAGCCAGCTCAATCTAACGCCTAGGGAGCCATCAGGGAGAACGCCCCCGAGGAGAATTTCAAGGCCGCCCAATATGGCTCTAAATTGGGGGCAAAAACCCTGGCTTGGTATTGCTTAACTTACCTTATCCCTGAGGGGGTGGCACTTACTACTCTCAGGGAGGCTCAGGCCTTCGAAACCCCTGCCAGCAGCGTGGCGTTGTATGAGCAAGCCCTAATAAAGGGTCTCCGATTTTTGGTTCCCTGGTTCCTCAAGAAATTGTTATTCTACCTTGGTCTGGCACCTGGGAAATTAATGTCCAACGCCTGGAGAATAGCCATAGGGTGCATGATCCTATGGAAATTAACTTTTAAGGGGAAGCTCCGGCTTACCCTTAATGAATTTTTCCGTTGCTATCAACCAAAGGAGCAAGAACCGAGATGGTTCTTCTTTGCCAGTCGGGACCCAAAACTCACCTTGGTGACGACACTCCTAAGTTCAAACAGAGGGTGGAGAACCCGATAATTTTTTGTTTCTAGTGAAGGTTGGGAATCCCTCCTAGATGAGGACCCTGTGGTGAAGTTCAATTGGGCATGGGCATCAATCATCAGCACGATAGGTAAGCTATCAATCTACTACTCTTACCTGTACTCTTTTTCCCCTTTTGTGTATTTCTAACTGGGTCTCCACCTCTTTATTACTTATTTCTTAGCTCTCGAGGCGAACGAGGTGTCTGACGAGGAAAAGGCTCGTATCCAAGAAGTGATAAACTATCCCTCCCACACCTACCTAGACTTCATTACTCCCGATCGGCTTTTTCAGTGTGGATTTGGTCCTAACCCAGGTAGATAGCTTTCTTTACTACTTTTTTTTACATTGATATCTGATCTCGGGTTTGTTTTTGTGCAACGATGAAGACCAATAAGAGTTATCTCTTCAAGGCCAAGGAAAATAAGGACGCAGCCCTGGGGGTCCTTCCGAGCCCTGTGATCTCAAGGCAGCCCTGGTGCCTCTGGCTCCTATTGCCGTCCCTGCCACCATCCCGGTCATTGACTTAGACAAGGACACTGAGGGTCCCTCCCCTCCAGCCCGGGTTCAAGCCGTGACTTCTCAGCCGACTACTCCCCCGACCAGCTCCAACGCCCTCATCGTGGAGGTTCTTACCCTTGCAGCTCCACTGACCCCTTCTTTTACCCCCGGGACTCCTGCTTCTACCACCGTGGCAACGACCTCGGCTCCCCTTGACTCTACATCTACTTCGGCTTAGGAAGCAGATGACTCCCTCCTTGGGTCAGATTCCTGGCTACTGAGAACTAGTCCTGGGGGGCACAACTCCTAGAGAGCGTTCCTCCCTCCGATATTAAGTACTTTAAGAAACGTCTCTCCCCAACCGGCATGCATAGAGACATGATGCACTACATGGCCAAGGTAAGAAGTCATATCGTTAGTGTTTTTGTATCTTTCCTTATATTATTTATTTGTTATTTTCCAATTTTGACTGGCTCTAACTTAATTTTATTTGTCGCAGACTGTGACTCTAATGGCTACCTCTATCGAGAGGTACAAGTACTGTGAGCAGGTCAAGGACAATAACCTCGACCGCTTTACCAAGACTAGGAATGAGTATCTGGCCCTTAAGGAGGAGGTAAAGTCCATTGTCGCCGGCCTCTAGAAGAAGTTGAAATGGTCAGAGGACACTCGCTCTAGCTTGTCTAGGAAGACCGCCGAGCAGGAGGCTCGTGTTGAGAATCTAAGTCTTCGCTTATGAGATGCTGGGGCGGAGATCAATTGGGCTAGGAATGAGCTCGGGACTAAGAGGAATCAGTGCATCGGGACCGAAAATGACCTCAAAACGGTCATCGAGGTCACGAGGAAAAGGACTATGGAGGATATTTTAGAGCGGGTATAACTCTAAGTTGAGGCAGAGAGGGAGGGGGAGAGACAATAGATATGGGAGGAAGCCTCCCGGGAGGTGGAGACCAAGTATTTGGCCTCGAACGCTTTCGGCCTCATCAGGGCTGACTACTTCTAGGAGGGTTTTGAGGAATTCCAGGACGTCATGTCCGAGCGATTCACTGACATCGATTTCTCATTCATTTAGCCCAGAGGAACCGAGGCCGAGGACGAGGAGGAGGAAGAGGACGGCCAGGGTGACATCATGGTCGATAGAGGGGCTACCAGGGGAGACCAAGAGTTTACGACTGAGGGGGCGGTCGAAGTGCCAGTAGCTGTGCCCGGGGAACCTAAGTTGGGAGATGTACTGGGGGATGTTAACCCTAAAGAATAGTTTTTTTTACATGTAATATATTATGTATATAAATGAAAGTCTTTTGTGTTATTCTTTGTGCATCATCTCTAGTCTTCAAGACTTTTTCAAGTGTTGATTTGTGCCACGACATTTTTGTGTTCCTTACGCATACAACGGTAGGTAGGAATAAAAAGAACCTAACCAAGTGTTAACACTTCTTGGGTCGGCTAACTATTTCCCGAGTAGTGAGGGGAAGGGTGAATTATAAGAATTCCTCGGGGTCAACGTTTTAGAGTCGAGTAGGAATGAATACCAACCCAGGTTTTCTGAGTGTAAGCATATAAATTGTTTCTAGTCGTAATGTTTACTCGGTATAAGGGTACCTCGTGGTCGACTTTTTTACGACAGATGTATTTATTAAAAATCTTCGAAGCATTAGATCTGTCAGGTCCATATAGCTTTTGGTACATAAGGATTCTTGGTGGCACACTTTTATAGGCTTAAGCCTTATGTTGTCAATGTCACTAGGAATTCTTAGGTGTCCATTTGGGCCTTAGTCATACATGGGGGGAGAGCGTAGACGTACTTATTTGGTGGTAGAGGGTCGTAATGTAATTATTCTCGACCTGACTCAGGTTGTCTCATAAGGTTCCTCCCTTACCTTTCTTGGCCCGGGGGTCGCTTGACTTAAAGACTCAGGGTTGCCTTCCTAATCATGGGGTTAATCTTTTAACCCAAGGCGGGTCATCCTCATGACCCGGGGGTCAGTTTTATAACCTGGGGCTAATCTTGTAGCCTGAAGTTATCGGTTGGGTCATCCTCGTGACTTGGGGGTTAGTTTCATAACCCGGGGCTAATCTTGTAGCCTTAAGCCATCAGTCGGGTCATCCTCATGACCTGGGGGTTAGTCTTGTAATCTGGGGCTAATATTGTAGCCTGAAGCCGTCGGTCGAGTAATCCTCGTGACCTGGGGGTTAGTCATATAACCCAAGGCTAATCTTGTAGCCTAAAGCCGTCGGTCGGGTCATACTCGTGACCTGGGGGTTAGTCTTGTAACCCAAGGCTAATCTTGTAGCCTAAAGCCGTCGGTCGGGTCATCCTTGTGACCTGGGAGTTAGTCTTGTAACCCAGGTAAGGTAGTTTTGATTGTTGTCGACCCTGCATAATCCAGAACATTCCATTAGTTAGAGTTGTAATCTCAATTTCATTGATAATATTTTCTCAGAAGTTTAACATTCCATGGTCGTGGTATGGGCTCCCCTTGCATAGTCTCGAGGTGGTAAGTCCCGGGCCTATTACATTTTATCACCTAGTACGGTCCTTCCCAGTTTTGCTTTAACTTTCCCTCCATTGGGTCTTGCGTTGCCAGTGTTACTTTTCTGAGGACTAGATCCCCAACAATGAATCTTCTTGCTTTGACTCGGGAGTTGTAATACTTGGCCATTTTTTGCTTATAGGTTACTACTCGTAGGGCGGCTTCATCTCGTTTTTCCTTCAGTAAGTCGAGGTTGTTTTTTAGGCCCTCCTCGTTCTTTTCTAATTCGAAGTTTGCTGTCCTATGTGTAGTCATCCCGATTTCCACCGGTACTACCGCCTCAGTCCCGAAGGCTAATGAGAAAGGTGTCTCCCTCGTAGAAGTTCTTATAATAGTGCGGTAAGCCTATAGGACACTCAGTAGTTTCTTGAGTCAAATGCCTTTTGAACTTTCAAGCCTCTTCTTAATTAAGTTCAGGAGTGTCCTGTTGGTAACTTCCACCTAGCCATTGGCTTGGGGGTGAGCTGGTGAGGAGAAGTGGTTTTTTATGCCGAGCCCTGTGCAGAATTCCTGGTATCGAGTATTATCAAATTGCTTCCCACTGTCAGTAATAATGACTCGAGGGATACCAAATCGGTAGATGATAGATTTTCAAGTGAAGTCCCAGATATTTTTCTCCATGATTCTCGTCAAAGCTTCAGTCTCTACCCATTTAGTGAAATAGTCGATGGCTACTACCAAGAATCTCATTTGTCCCTTCCAGTTGGGGAGTGGCCCAACTATGTCGATTCTCCACTGCACGAAGGGTCACGGCCCGACTATCAGGGTTAATTCTTCTGCCAGCCTCTTGGGGATATTGGCAAACCGCTAGCACTTATTGTATCTTTGGGAAAGGAGGGCGGCGTCCTTTTACATGGAGGGCCAATAGTACCCAGCTCCAATTGCTTTATGGACCATAGCTCTACCCCCCGAATGATTCCCACATATCCCGCCATGAATTTCTCAGAGTGTATAGTCGGCTTCTTCATCAGACAGACATCTAAGCAGGGGGAGAGTGAAGCTCCTTTTGTAAAAGACATCACCGAGCAACAGGTACCGACTGGACTATGTCCTTATTTTTCTTGCTTTTTCCTTAGATTCCGGCAGCTAACCACTCTTTAAGTACTTTATGATCTGACTAGCCAATTTAGGCTCTGGGCTGACCATGTTGACCTTCCTATCCTCCTTCACTTTAATACTTGGCTAGAGAAGGTGTTCTATGATGACTCCCGGGGTCAGGTCCCCAGAGGCGGATGTTACAAGCTTGGCTAACCTGTTGGCATCTTCGTTGTCCCCTTAGGGGACTCACTGTATGATGAAATATCTAAATTAGGACTTCTCTTTCTCCACCATGGCGAGATACTATTTCATTCGGTTATCCTTCGCTCTATACTCTCCTTGTACTTGTCTGACTACCAACAGGGAATCACTCTTAACTTTTACCTTCTTTGCCCCAAGCTTGCGAGCAAGGCATAGCCCCGTGATCATTGACTCGTACTCGGCATCGTTGTTGATCGCTTTAAACCCAAACTTTATAGCATATTTGAGCTTAACTTTCTCTGGTGTAATTAGGACGACTCCCCCTCCAACGGAGATGCTGGTGGAGGATCCGTCCACATGCATGACCCATTCTTCTTAGTTGGCTTCTTCTTGCTGCCCATCTTGTGCCCCGGTCTCAGCGTTCATGTCATAGGTGTATTCGGCTATGAAGTCGGCAACAACTTAGCCCTTAATTTCTCCTCGAGGGCGGTACTCGACATCAAATTCACTTAATTCTATCGACCACTTCACTAGCCGTCCCGAGGTCTCGGGCTTGTGTAATATTGTCTTAAGCGGTTGATCCGTTAGGACCCGGATGGTATGGGCCTGAAAATAGGGTCTCAGTCGTCAAGCAGTGACAACCAAAGCAAATGCCACATTTTATGCCCTCGGGTACTTTTCCTCCACCCCCCTAAAGGCTTTGCTAATGTAGTACACAGGAGCTTGTACCCCAGCCTCTCCCCTTATCAACACCGAGCTTAATGTCATTTATGATATTGATAGGTATACATAGAGCACCTCCCCTTGCTTTGGCTGATTGATCACGGGCAGGTGGCTGAGGTGGTTCTTAAGCTCACAGAAGGCCTTATCACACCCCTCATCCCAGTGGAAGGTCTTCCGTAGTAGGCAGAAAAAGGGTGAGCATTTATTGGTGGCTCGAGAGATGAATCGGCTCAGAGCGATAATCCTGTCAACCAGGTGTTGAACTTCCTTCGTGTTTCTAGGTGCCTGCATGTTGAGGATCGCCTTTACTTTCTCGGGATTGGCCTCTATCCCTCTATGGGACACCATGAATTCGAGGAATTTTTCGGCTGACACCTTGAAAGCGCACTTGCTGGGATTGAGCTTCATTTATGGTTTCTCAAGGTTTAGAAGGTCTCATTTAAGTCTGAAAGGTGCTACTTGGCTTGAAGACTATTCACCAGCATGTTGTCTACATATACCTCAACGTTCCTTCTGATTTGGCCTTTGAACATCTCATTGACCAGTCTCTAGTAAGTTGCCCTAGTGTTCTTCAATCCGAATGGCATGACTCTGTAATAATAAAGGCCTCGGTCAGTGATGAAGGCAGTCTTCTCTTAGTCGGGCTCGTACATCCAAATCTGATTATACCTTGAGAAGGCATCCATGAAGCTAAGGATCTAGTGGCCAGCCATTGAGTCCACTAGGGTGTCGATCCTCGGGAGCGGAAAGCTGTCCTTTGGGTATGCTTTGTTTAGATCGGTGAAGTCAACACACATTCACCATTTTCCACTTGCCTTCCATACCATCACAACTTTTGCTAGCCAGTCAGGGTAATAGACTTTCCTCACAAAACCGGCCGCAAGAAGCTTCTCTACCTCTTCTGCATTCGCCTGGTTGCATTTTGGGGTAAAATTTCTCTTCTTCTATTTGATGGGCCTCTAGGCCTGGTCCACTTCAGCTTATGTATGGCCACCCAGGGATCTATTCCTAGCATGTCCTCATGTGTCCAAATAAATACATCTTGATTCTTGATAAGGAAGTCTCATAGCTAAGCTTTGAATTCCCTCAATAGGTCTGACCCCACCCAGGTTATTCTATTTGGCGCATTGGGGTTAAGGATAATGTCTTCCAGCTTTCCTCCTGGTTCAGCTACTACTCGGGTCTTCTCATCTTGAACCTCCATGCTATCAATTGACATGTTCTCTCTAGGGGTCGGTTCTCCTTTGAGCGAAGCCATGTAGCATTCCCTAGTCGTCACTTGATCCCCTTTAACTTCTCTAATTCCCTTCTTCGTCAAGAAGCGCATCAACAGATGATACGTCGATGTGACTGCCCTTAGTCGGTTCAATGCAGGGCTTCCAAAAATTGCATTGTAGGCTGAGGGGCAGTCAACCACCAAAAAAACTATTATTCGGGTTGTTTGACGTTCTCCTACGCCGGCTGTGACAGGCAAACTGACTGTTCCTAGTGGGAGCAATCGGTCACCCGTGAATCCCACCAACGGCGTTTGGACATGCCTGAGTTTTTCTCGCCCGATTCCCATATGATCAAAGGCGAAGAGGTACAAAATGTCTGTTGAGCTTCCGTTGTCGATGAGGATGTGATACATGAGGTAATTCGAAATGACCAATGTCACCACCAAAGGGTCATCGTACGGTTGACTCACCCCTCGAGTGTCCTCTGCTGAGAAGGTAATGGGCCGGGTCCCCCGATTTGAGTTGCTTTGTTGGCCTTTCTGTCATCATAAGTTGTTGATCCCTTTCTGCATGGATTTGCCTCACGTATGACCTCCTCGCTGAGCTGGACTCTCCTCCCCTTGCGAAGCCCCCGGCTATTACCCTTATCGCCCCAATTGGCCCTTCAAGTCTTCTTTCTTCTCGGGTTGGAGGGTCTCGATGGGTGTTCTCGCATCTAACCTACTGTCGTTCTGCGATAAACCTCAGTAACCGGTCTCGCTGGATCAGGGCTTCTATATGCTCCTTTAAATTAAAAAAATCGTTGGTGTCGTGGCCATGGTCTTGATGAAAGCGATAGTATTTGTCGCTACTCCTCTTCTCTAGTGGGGCGCTGATTCTCTACGGTCATTTAACACTTGGGTCGTCCCTGACATGAACAAATACTTGTTCCATAGGTGCATTGAGAGGGGTATAGTTCTAAAACTTACTCGGGGGAAGCTTGACCCGTGGTATGATCCCGTGACCTCCGCACCCTCTCTTCCCCAGGTGACTCAATCCTCCTAGGGCGTTTATTGTTGTTCCCTCTTCCTTTTGTCGTGCTGCAGACTAGACTCTGACATCTCGTTCTCGCCTGGCATTGAAGGTATCTTCAGCATTCATATGTTGTTGTGCCTTTACCATGAGGTTAGCCATCAGGGTCGGGGGATCCTTGGATAAAGATAACATGAACTTGGAGGGCATTAGGCCCACCATCAGGAACACCACAATTAACCTTTCATCAGAATCATCAACTTGCAGGGTCTCTTTGTTGAATCTGGATATATAGTCCCGTAACGACTCTCATTTGTTTTGTTTAATGTTCAGGAGATGGGTTGCGGGCTTCCGGTGCCTCTAACCGTCGATAAAATAGCCGACGAATTGTCGGCTTAACTCCATGAAATTGGATATGCTTCCAGGCTTTAACCGGCTAAACCAAAGCCTAGCGAGTCCCTTGATTATAGTTGGGAAGGCTCGACAGATGGTGGGATAGCATTAATGGGAAAGAACAATGGAAAATTCGTCACTACAAGCAAAAAGTGAAATAGCGTTAATGGGATTATGAACAACATTAACCCTTGGTATAAGACTCATCATAGAAGAAAACTCATTGATCGTAATTCAAGCTTTACAAGAAGCATTGGAGGAGCGCCCTATAGAAATAAGAATCTGCATTGTAGATTGCAAAATCCTCATTTCTATTTTTCTATTTTTTTAATATGTACTTTTCAAACATGTGAGCAGACTCAAAAATAAGATAACTAATAGATTAGCTAAGGATCGATGTCAAGTGCAAACCAATGCTTGGACTGATATACCACCACTTTGGTTAAACCAAACCCTAATAAAGAATATTAGTTCATGTAATCCATTTTAACATTTTAAATAAAGAGTTTACACTTAACCAAAAAAAATCCGGGATTTTTTTTATGGTGGTACCACAAATGAGAATAAAAACCAGAAATGACCATCTCTTATTGTCCAACAGTGATATTTGTTTTTGAAGCTGTAAATAGAACTGAGCAACTCAAACCAGTCGAATTTCTAGTTTTAATCAAAACATGATTTAAAATGATACTTTCGACACTCCATTCATATAAGTTTAGGGCATTTAGATAATCTGCAGGGTCCTTTTGGTCAAAACATAATCACTTGATTGGTTGTTGATCCTACTCAGAGTCACTCCCAAGTGAAATCGAACGAGTCTCGAAGAAATTTCATCTTATGTTGAACACTGTACAAAGAACAAAACTAAAAGATACTACTTTCATCTTACCAACGTTCCCCTATGGATTTGGTAGGACAACTTAAAGTTAGCCTAAAGTAAGAATGACATTAGGAGCTAACACATCAGTGCCAAAAGTGAAAAGCATCCCCCAAAAAGTGTATATCACTTCTTCGGCACTGATATGTCAGCCCCTAATGTCATTCTTAGTTTAAGCTAACTTGTCCTACCAAATCCCACCCGATTCTCACCTTCTCTTCTGCAATCTGAAAAACTCGACAGAAACCATGAATTCGAGCTAACCTTCAGTCAAAAACCCAAAATTCAATCAAACCCGCAACACAAAAACAGAATTTGTCCACCTTCCACTGCTTTAATTTGTCATGCAGAGATTAAGAGAATTCGAAGAACGTATTGAAGAGGAACTCCAATGGCGGGCCGCCTCCAGTAGTTATAAGTAGATGTAAGTGCATCCGTAGATTCTTCGAAACCCAACTTCAGCGACCTTTTCTTTTTAAATTTCTCAGAATCTGCATTTCCGATGGTGGATTTGCCGTCGCCAGAAAGCAGAAGGGACATTCCAACCAAAAATATAAAAAGGATTGATGATAGGGGTCTCTCTCTGTCAGAGATCTTTCGGACCGCAACAGATATTTCAGTTACAAGATCAATGGATTTTGTTATCATCCAAGATTGATGATGATAACTTGAATCCTATAAAGTGGAAAATTTACTTACTCCCACTAAACATTTATATTATTTCCTCAAAGATTTGATGATGGAAGCTTGAATCCTATAAAGTGAACAACTTACTTATTCCCACCAAACATTTTACCATCTAAAAGGGGCATCACCATGACAGTTTTTCAATTTCATAATGTTATAGAAACATATGACAGCATATATAGATCCCTCTCCCTCCCACCTATTTATGACCAACTTATGAAGACGCTCGCAGTCCAACTTTTGCAGACATCAAACCCTAGTAGTACAATCCTAAATGGAAAAACTACTGCAACCAACAATGGTCCAAACGTCTCTCAAGATTTATGCCAGTGAACCAGCTCGATGGCTTTGTGAATCACAAGAAAACCATCATTCGATGGGTGGTCAGGAGGATCTCATTGTACTACAGATTATAACTCCCCATCAAATTTTGCGGTTTCCGTTTCAGCATTGGTGATACCAGGCACAGGTTCATCAGGCTTGTGAATGAAATCCCCATCCCCACTGGATAAAACCTTATTACCATCATCAACTGGACCACCAACTGCATCCATGGTTCTCCCAAGTGTGTCCCCATCTGAATTAATCACTTCTTCACTGCTGGGAACCAGCTTCGTATCCCCATTACCATAACAATCATCTGTTACCTGTTGAAAACCATCAGCTGGTTTGATCAAAATACCATCTGGGTTCCCAGCTTCTGTAACAGTATGCTGATCCTCAACCAGTACCTTGGACTCGAGGTTACCATGAGACACTGCATTCATCTCCTCTGCAACTTCGACACTGTTCCCAGAATCATCAGCTATCTGGTCAGCTGATTCGACCATCAACTTCATCCCCTCCGCACCAGTTGAACTGGGAAGGGAATCACCATTGTCAACAGCTGCTTGAAGAGGACTACCAACATCTTGGTCAAAAACATCACTAGGGTTGTTGCCTTCACCACTGGAGAGTTGAGTATCACTTG
Organism: Platanus orientalis; assembly: GCA_025762735.1. Lineage (NCBI taxonomy): Eukaryota > Viridiplantae > Streptophyta > Magnoliopsida > Proteales > Platanaceae > Platanus > Platanus orientalis. The sequence goes on along the minus strand of JAOXJP010029948.1, from coordinate 5,806 downwards.
GTATAGGACCTTCATAACTATTAACCTGTACAATTTCTGCCTTCCCTTCCTCTGCAGCACCATGATCTACTGCTATATCCATGCTTGCAACTGACTTCCAATTCTCTTCAACATCCATATGCTTCGGGCTCAAGTAGTTAGGCTGCCCTTGGACAGCATCTGTTTGCTCAACTGGAATTTCGTCACCCACCTGGTCAACTGGTATAGAGATCTCCAGAACTTCCGAGGAGGCTATGGCTTCAGTAGATTCTGTGCTTGGCATGTCAGTTTGATTCGTAACAGGCTCTGATAACTCAGGAGCACAATTCATTGCTGCAATTTCTTCTTGTTTTTGTGCTTGTAGTCTGTCCTCTTCCAGAAGCCTTTGGACCCTATCATGTTCTTCTATTAGAGCACGATTCATTGCTGCAATTTCTTCCTGTTTTTGTGCTTGTAGTCTGTACTCTTCCAGAAGCCTTTGGACCCTATCCTGTTCTGCTATTAGATTCCCATAGCGCCGCTGTAAATTTTGCTCCAGCTCTTGCTGCTTCTTTACTTCCTCAAGAAGACAGTTGATCCTGTATGATGCTGCCAACTGCTCTTGCTTTTGTAAAGCTTGGAAACACTCAAGTTCTGTACCAGCAGTGTCCATCTGCTTGTAGGTGGCCTCAATTTGGGACCACAGCTTTCCAGCCCGCATCTGCTCATTTAAGACAATACCCAACTCTTCAGTAACCTATAGCTTTAGGCATCTACAGAGAAATGATAAAAATTTGAATATCCAAGATTGGAAGGTAAATGATCAATGACTTCAAAATTTTAAATACCCAAAAACCCCCTTCTAATAAATATATGAAGCTACAGAGAGACGAGAAAATTTGAATATGAAAGGCAAATGATCAATGACTTCAAAATTTTAAATACCCAAAAACCCTTCTAATAAACATATGAAAGTACCAGAACAGAAATAGTATTCATTACTACCCAATTCCAAAATAGGCGTGAAAGATGACATAAGATAAAAAGTATAATTTATAAAATGACTGAAGTTGGATGGTGATAACAACTCAAGAGGTATTTCTCACCATACCTGGTATCCATGCGTGAGAAGTTTTAACTTCTGCTCAAGGCGTTGAGCCTTCTTAGCTTCGTCATCCATTCTCCTTTTCACATTCTCAAATTCATTCTGTACTGCAGCAAGTTTTTCCATGTTTCCAGCAACACTAGAGAGACCAAAAGCATTACGAGTAGGGAAGTACATCAGATCTTTTAGGCATGTCTTGTGTGCTTCAACGAATTCATTAAAAGATTCACTCTCATGTCCCATTGCCACACGAAGAAACTGAACCTCTTCCTGTATAAATGAATCAGCCTGCAACAGAAACAAAGACATTGAAAAGAGTTGTTCCCAGATGGAAATTCTACTAAATATGTTCACATGATATTAATTATTTCCAGAATATAGTTTAAGTTGCTCAACTGAGCTGGGGCTCAAGCCAAACCTTTCTGACAAGTAAATCAGGTAAGATTTTTAAACCTTTGGTTGCTTGGGTAAGAGGGCTCAGGCAATACCAACATACCACCCAACCGAGACTTGATGATGATGACAATGTGCCAGTGTAAGAATATAAGAATCTTTGATCCCATGGTTTCAGGTGCTACTTTTTTAGTGTAAAATGAATTGAGGTATCAAATCCTTATGTTCATCTTAATTGGCTTTTTAACTGTAACCCAAGCCTGGACTGACGTAGCCTAACGCAACCTATTAGACTTGTGCTGGGCTCAGGTTGAGTACCTTAGGTTAAATCATGAGTTGGGTCATTTAAAAGTTGACTGTTCACTGTTCAGTTCTAATGGTTCAAACTTAGTTGGCCCCCAACCAAACAAACCAACAGGAGCTCTTATCCTTCCAAGAAGCCACCAAAACCTTCATATCTCCTTCATCTCAGTTGACTGCGGGGCCTTTTTGTTGACATGGCAGAATTCTTTGGAAGGCTTACCTCATGCAGTCTTTTGAACAATTAGGTTTGGTTAATAAAGAGAAATAAAAGGACATTCAAGAACAAATCCTCCTTCCCTCCTGCCCTCATTAGTAAGGTGTCTCTTAACAGTTTTTTCAACTAAGGCATCTAAAGGTATCTATTTTTTTGATAAATAAGGAAATATATTAAGAAGGGAAAATGCATAAAAAATACATCCCCTCAAGGGAAGATCAACAACTCCCACCTAAAGATCCAATCAGCAAAAGACACATAAGAGAATAAAGGCAAGTGAGACACCAAGCTAAACAATAAAGAAAAAGCTGAATCCATCAACTTTGAGGAATCCATCAGCTTGTCTTCGAAAATTCTCGCATTCCATCAACTTAGAGATTGGAATTTGATTGCTTGGTCATTCCCTTGGAGCCTGGATTTTTTTTTTGATAAGATATTTTATTGATAAAACGGAAACAAGCTACAAGGTGGGTGAGGCATGGGAGATGCAACCCATGCCGACAAAGCCAACTGGTCATTCCTTGGAGCCTGGATTAATGCAGAGTGGCAGCCTCCTCAATGAGACTTTCATCAAGTTAAACTGCAAATCATGACATGCAGAGATGCGGGCGAATGAACCTCCCAAAAATGTAATGGAGATCACTAACCTAAAGCATGGGTAATAGGATCTGAGAACATTCCAAGAAGAAATCTAGAAAAACAATTCCAAGGTTCTTGGTCACATACCACATGGGGCTCACAAATGCATCAGTGGGTCCAACTAATGCTGCTATAATCCTCAGGGGGTCAATTTAGACCCCATATTGGTTCACCTATAGATTTGAGTTTTTGAGGATTTTCAAATACTCCAAAAGATTCTACACTGGGAAAATCTTGTATTTTTGGCTCAAATTTTTTATGTTTAAGAATCTTACTCCAGTTCCAGTTCAAAAGCCTGGATCTAAAATCCAGACTAGAGCACGAAAGAAGTCAAAGACCAAGAAATGGAAGATATCAAGGCGAAAGAAATTTTGAAAACCTTTCATTGTTGATCCTCTGCCACTTTTCATATTGCAAATCATTACTAGAGGTCAGATTTCAAACAAGCCTGAGAAGATTCCAACTCGAGCGAAAACCCAAAAGCGAACTAGGTCAAGATCCAGGTCCACACAGCCATCCAATCAACAAGGTACATGCGAGTCCTCCATCCTCGGACCTCCACTTTTGACAAGCCTAGACCATTCCATTTTTTCATTTTGAAGAATACAAACCCACAGACCACTCCATTGGAAGTGGTGATGGAGAGTGGTCGCGTCAAAATTCAAGGTTGAATTTCTCCCCATCCTAGGAGAATGATGTGGAAAACACAAAGAGGTTTATGTATGTGCCACCACACAAGAGGGCTAGATTCAGGTTAACATGTTATGTGGGGCTAATAAGGATCTTGTAAGGGGGGTAGGTACAGCATTTTACGTGTCCATGTAATAAGGTTAATAGTGCCAAGGTTTTGTTAGGTTTTTTTAGAGAGCAATCACGTCACTTACTTTTAGCCTTTTAGCCCAAGTTTTCTAAGGTCAAAACTTGCTGTCAACACCCCTCTTTTTGGGCCTTTTAAAAGCCCATAAATTTTAATTAGATTGTTTAGGTTCAATGGGCCTCAAAAGCCCATGAAATACATGTAACTAGCCCATAAAATAACCAAAGAGTTTCCAGAATTTCTATTTGGAGTACATTTATTGTTTTAACCTTATGGTTGTCTTTTGTTTTAGGAGAAAAGAATCAAATGCCTAGGGTGTTTCGGTAATTATGGTTTAAAATAATTTGATGGACCAAAATGTCCCCTAGTCCCCACTATAATGAGGACATCGGGTCTAGGCGGACCTTCCAGACTTACTAGAGGCGGCATAGAAGAGATGGACCCCCTACTTTGGTTCCAATAGGGGGTCTCCACATGTTTGGGGTGTTATTTTTGCATTTATTTTATTGTTTTTATTTTATTAGACATTGTTTGTGGGAGGGATACATTATTTGAGGGTACTGTAGTCATTTATTGTTTACTAGGGAGTTTTATGTCTTTACTTTTAGAGTGAGGTTATTTTGGATATGTGAGTGTTGGGCTTAGGACTATTTTAGTCCACTTTCTATTATTTTGTAATAAACTAACCGTGGGGGAGTTATTTACAACCTCACAGCTTGGCCTTTCTCATGTTATGTGATACCTACTTTTGAAATTCAAAGTTTTCTCTTCCTTTTTCCTTGATCGTGCAAAACCAGAAGAGCAATACCCCGGAAAGGGACTAAACCACTAGACCCCCACCTAGTTTAACAGTGGCGGTGGAGGCCAACTCCTTCCCTTTGGGTTAAAAGGACCTCCACCTTCACTTCTTCATCCTAACATCTTCTACAGGTTGTATACTTGCTGAAATCACCAATCTGCAGAGAATTCAACACCAACACCTCATCTCCAAGTTTTTGAACAAGGCTTCACTTCCAAGACATCTATAAGGGCTGGGTGAAACTACCATAGCAAGTTAGCAACCCACAACATTGAAGCCCACCTCTCATTAAATCCCAGTGGATTTTATCAACACCAAGTGTGAAATCAGGTTGCTGGACGGCCTGCAGGAGATCAAGTAACAGCCCCTACTGTTCCAAGCTTTCATTGATTTGGTTTTTCTTGGGTGATTTACACTCCTGGGGGACAACCCCTGTGGTAGCAGCCAGCATCAGAAGTTCTCCCAATTCAAACCCTAGCCTGGGTTATTAGGGGGTGGCAATACATTGTGGTGACCTGGCCAGATTTGGGACTTCCACAAATTCTTGTGTTTTTGGGATATTTTTCTCTGGGATTTGAATGGGATGATTAGTAGAAAACATCAAGACTCCATATCACATCAAATTTCAGGTTCCAATTACTTTTTATTTGTCTCTTTCAAATCCCTAACGGTAGTGACTTTTGGTGAATATCATGGCATATCCTGTGAACTGTTGGGTATAAATTTTGGGTGTTCTCATTAACATTACAGCCATATTGCCTAAACCCAAGTTATATTAACCCATTATTTAATTCCCCATGCAAACCCCTAATAATCTTATTTGTTGTTTTTCTTCCTTATTACCCTTAATTAAATACTTTTATAGCACTTTTAAGCCATCAAATTTTTGGACAGCAAGCTTACAATTCCTAGTTCTCTAAATTAGTTGGATGTCTTAATATATTAATTACGCTTCTCTATTGTTTATTGCTTTGTTACCTTAACTCCTTTAATGCATGATGATCATAAACCACCTAATTTTGTACGTGATTAGTGCGAGTAGGAATCTAGGCTATAAACTTATTTGCTTTTGTGATTTTATGTCTATCTCCTATACACACATTTCATTCATTTACATGCATGTTGTATCACACCGTCTCTATATAAAGGAGTTTGCCCCTCATTGAAAAAGGCCCCTTCCAAAAATTAGAAGAAATGAGGGAAAGGGAGTGCTGGCAGATTGAACGTGTGAGACCTGAAACCAGCAGGAAGAGAAGAAGAAGACGGAGCTAGTGGGAAGGGAGGATCCAGCAAGCGTCGGAGAAGAAGAAGAACAACAACAACAAGATCAGTAGAGAGAGATCGGAGTAGAGATTGTCGCCGATCACCATTGCTGCTGCTGCACAAGCTTTTGCCGGCCAGGGAGAAGAAAAGCGAAATCGAAGACTGAATCGATTCCAAAAAATTGTAAATTATTCTATTATTGTTTTTCTTATGTAGTTGCTTTCCAGATTTTGTTTTTGATTTAAATGATCTTAGTTCTAGAACTAATTTCGATTTCTTTCTATATATATATATATATATATATATATATGTATG
>JAOXJP010029947.1:0-46416 GCA_025762735.1 Platanus orientalis | reverse complement strand
CCCCCCCCCCCCCCGCCATCCCCCCCGCCCAAAAGAAGATGGAGAGAAACCTTATAAACGGGGTTCCAGTGTCTTAAAGAGTAGTTAAGGTTCAAGTTTGGTATAGGGAGTATATGCAATATGAAGCTGATTGCATAACATTAGTCTCATATGAGACCACTCCTTATTAAAATTTAATTGGAGTAAAAGATCTGGCTTCCCCAATAAACTTAATCCAATCCAACTTTAATCAATTCTCACGTCAAATGAATTTCATTGAATCCATTTCTTATACAACAAATGGTTTTCACTCATTTAAAAAGGTCATTACCCAGCACCCCGAATTCACTCATATAGTATATAATAAATTTTAGTATATATAGGCATTTCAAATCTAAAATCTAATAATACAGTAGAACATCTAAAAGTAGTTATTACTTGGTAAATTATATCTATTAATTAAGCACAATGGAACCAATATATTTCCCACCAAAAATAATTTAGTTTCAAAAACATTACCATATCAGTTATTATATATCAAAGGATTGAATATATCTGCAGCCCGTTAGGCCAGTTTGTTTGCATGTAAATTTGACGTAAAACGAATATTATGAATGTAGAACAGGTTTATGTTTTTACTTTTTTTTATATAGTACAAAGGTATTATTATTATTATTATTTGATAAATAGTAAAATGGTATTATGTTTGGTCGGTTGGTTTTTTCCAAAGTAAAATTTTTTATGATCCCCCTCAGAAGCTTTTACATACAAACAAACTGACCTTAAAATTAAAACGAGTTACACCAAAAAGAAATAGAAATATATATATATATATATATATATATATATATATATATATATATAGGTGAAATTTATGGACGAGGTGGCTCCACACAATTTTATAAAATCTTCCTCTTTCTCTTTCTCAAATTTTCTTCATGTTTTATCTTCTGTTTTTTTGTAATTTGTAATTTTCATGTTTTTATTTGTGGGGGAGGGTTTGCATACTGGTCTGTGGTGGTGGCATCAAATAAGGGTCCATCGCCTAATGATTTGATGGTTGCATACGGTCTCTGTAAGCAATGTCTGCAATTCATCATCAAGAGAGCTAAGTTAGACTGGGCAGAGTTGTAAGCGAATCTTACAAGTTTTTCATTATATTTTACTCATTTTTGTAACAGCTCAGGCCATGTTTGGTTGTCACCTGAAATGAAATCATCTCATTTTAAATTCCAATGCCATTTGAAGTCATAAGGTGATGGTTCTAAATGAACTCACTCAGATTCATATTGATTTGTTAACTAAAGTTAGAAATGAAGTAATATTAGTTTTTGTATTAAATAAAATGATTTACGTTATCATTCATATTTTAGTAATGAATGGTAATCAATCCATTTTCGTCGGGGCTCATATGCATTTAGGTACTAAAGCAGCAAACCAAAATGAAATGGCTTCATTTCAAGTGACAACCAGATGCAGGGTCAGTGAATCTCCTAATTTAAAGTGAATGGGCCTTTTTTTTTTCTAGTCAAAAGTACATCAATAATTAAGTGGGTTAACTCATGTTGTTTAATCTTGCTGGTACGTAGGTTTCATTCTAAGCTTCTCTCAACAGATTAAAAGGTGATGTTGAGATGCTTTATGTGGATGATTATATTATTAGTTGTTGTCTTCATCACTTGTAAAAGCTTCATATTCTATGGTATGTAGATGAGTGGGGTTCCTTTTAATGATTTGGGGAAGCCTTTTCCCAATCCCTACTTAGGAGATTTTAGTAGTGGGTCCCTGACTCCTTTTTTTTAAATTTTTTTAAGGTTGAAGGTTTGATCAGGGAGAGAAGAATACAACACACATGAATGGTTGGAGGTATTTGGGGTGCGTACGTTGTTGTAACTTGAGAGTTGATGGTTGCCAGACCTCAGATTTAGCAACGTGGAACCCACAACTCCTCTCTTTTCTTGCTTTCATTTTTGTTATTTATCTTTTTTTATTATTATTATTTTTGTAAAGTATAAGAGGGGGACAAGAACTAAATCTGATTGGATTCTCTCACATGTGCTGCCAAAGCCATCTCTCTGTCTCTCAACTATTATCTTCAAATGTAAACATCAGTGGTAGTAATCATATGAAGCTATCCTTCATGAACGTAGTTCTCATTATTTAACTGCACTGAGTACTTGTGGTTATGTATTATAAAGACCATAAATATTATTTATATTGTCAGATCCCTATCATATAGGCTTTCCACTGACAAACACATAGATAAGGTGCAAAGCAAAGAGGGCAAAACCCAATGGTACATTCATCTCTCTTGTTATCATTTGGTGGGTAAAGTAGGACGGACTCCCAACCTCATGCTGTGTGTGTGTGTGTATGTGTGTGTGTGTTTAGAGGGTAGGTGGAGTGAGGGGCGAAGGAGGATAAGAGAGGGGAAGGAGGATAATAGAATGAGCCCATGATTGCAACGTGACACATGGGTCTAAGAAACAGGTTCAACCCATCAAAATCTTCAGTAGTGTTGTATTATTCAACATCATGAGTCATGACTCACCTTCAATCACCAAAGAATTGCCATCTGACTCTATGAATCCATCCAATGCCCCAAGTCATGAGTGACCCATAAAAGAATCTCATTTCTAGATTGGTTGGAGAAGGGTCCCTGTCCTGTCCTACTACTTTTCACCTTCATATGGTCCCACTACCCAAAAGAGCAAGGGAGGTAACTTTTATGTAAACACCCTTCTCTTCTTAAAAACTAATTTCCTTTGTTCTTAAGTAGCTGTTTTATTCCAAAATTCAGACCTTTTTCTGAGCTTTCTTAGTTCCTTAAGTCTTCCCCCTTGCTTTGTGTGTGAATGAGGGGTGAAGCTGCGCTATCTCTTTGCACGACTGTTCATCCCCCTTTCTCCCTTTTGTGGGTTCCACAACCCTTTTTGTTGTCTTCTTTCTTTTATTGCTGCTTAATGCTATTACACGCCTTGGGGTCCTGTGGGGCATTCTCCTTACTGCTGCTACTAACTCATTTGGACTGTTAATGGCGAATACATTTCAAAGGGGCACGTGGTGCTTCTTATGGTGCTTCTTATGTAGGTAGGAGCTGTTTGGGGCCCTCTCTGATGTGGAATTGCAGGATGCATGTGATGAAAGTTAGAAGGGACGCCTTGGGTGGGTCATCAATCACGGGGACATATTAATTCCAAGGAAAGAGTGTGCAAGCCCGTTTAGGTGTCTGATGTGAGATGCAAAACAACCTATATTAAGTTTCGGACGTATTAAAAGAAAATTCAAATTTAAAATAATCAAAATCCGCTCAAATTTTGAATGGAGAATGATTCTGTGTTGACACAAACCTCTATAAATGTGCTATTTATTGACACATGATGGGTTTTAGAATTTGGTGTCTCTTTTTTAATACCCACTATTTCATCAGAACACTTTTTCGGATGTATTTATCCCCAAACAACACATTTCAGCTTATCATTCACCATACACTACAAACACTTTCATCACAGAACATTTTAATATAAGATTATTTCACATCTCGCATCAGTGTGTGTGTGTGTGTATGTGTGTGTGTGTGTGTGTGAAGAGAGAGAGAGCTGAGGACATCCTTAATATAGTACTGTGAGTGAAGTCCTTGGAAGAATCTTGGATGCTTGAGATGCTGAAGTGAATACATCAGAACTATGAGCAGCTTCAATATTTCTTCATCATAATAATCTAGAGCAAAGAAATGGGAACTCATCTTTGGCCAAAACACAAAAACTTGGTATTATGAATTACAAGACTGTGTATCAGCCGCCAGACTATCTGCCATGAGAGAATTTCCAAGCCAATCTGCAGATGGTCCTTCTGAAACGTGCAACCGTCGCGCGATCATAAGATGGCTTTCCTAAACAAAAGATGTGCTACATTGTTTGCTTTTCTGTACTTGGATGAAAATGGGTTTCCTTCTCTCTTTACTTATGAGAACGTACCTGAGCCTTTAAGAAAGTAGCTCGTCTTGTGGGGGTCTTAGAGCTCTTGGGGAGTCGCAGATTCATTTTATGTGGGTCATCAAAGGAATGCCGGAGATTCATTTTATGTGGGTCATCAAAGGAATGCCAGGATATAAATCTCAATGAAGTAAGATTATTTAAACCTCTGCGTCTAAAGTTTAAAAATGTACAAGATTTGTCTTCAATAATGTAATCACTTCTAAACCAACTCCTCCACACCTGCTGAATTTATCGGAATCTACTGATTTGATGACATGAATCCACCGGGCTTGGATTATGTGCAAACGAATCTCGTGAGAACCGTGCAAACGGTACCAGAGGGGCTGACGCATCAGTACCAAAAAGTGATTAGTACTTTTTGGGGGGTACACTTATTACTTTTCGGCACTGATGTGTCCACACCTTGATGCCATTTTCACAGTTCTCACAAGATTCGTTCTCACCTAATATTTAGTGGAATCCACCTATTGGCATTATGTACCCGCTTTTAATTTTGTTTTAATTCAGCTGATCAAACCTTGATAAATTCAATGTCAGTGTGTGTGTGTACGAAAGAGAGAGAGAGAGAGAGAGAGAGGTTGAATTCAATGCTGTATTCCACCTTGCCATCTATTTATTTTCATCAAGTCTATTACCCTAACAAGATGGCATTATTCAAGAAGGATACAGGAAAGGGAAATGCCAATGCACCCACATTATTTAGATTACAATACATAAACAGAAATGATTGCATCACTTGTGATCCAGTGTAAAATGTACACACCAGATCCTACACATGAAATTTTCATCTCCATACTTCAACCCTGACTGAACACTGGACAGGTACAAGGCCCCAACACTTAATAGGTCGGCCTGCAGCTTGCACTGCATTGCAGATGAGACATCGAGAACTTGCATGGTCACAAAAACAGGAAGAAGCTCAAATCTTTCAGACCACAGGGGTTCTCTCCAAAAACTTCCATATCTCCCAACACTCGTCTTCCTCTTCCTTGGACTTGCTCCTCCCTGACAGGAACCCAAAAGGGGAGCTTGGCGGGTGCATAAGGTCCAATGTCAAGTGTGCACCAGATTCCTGGAACCTGTCCCGCTCAGGTGGCTCAGTGAACACTTGGTGTTGGTGAGGAATGTGGGAGAAGAGACCCAGTTGGGCACCACCCAATTCATCCGTAGCATGGTGGTGCCAGGCTCGGTCGAAGAGGAGCTGCCCAGCAAGGATGCGATTCTCCGCAATCATTTCATGAATCGCAGTGCTCGACAGAGGGGAAAGATCAGGAGAAATGCAAGAAGCGGTCTTCGATGACAGAAGAGAGAAAGCACGTCCTGTAGAGGATGGTATACAAGAAAATCTCCCGCTGACTGACTTACTATCTGTAGACACTGTAAATACATCATCTATCTAATTTCAACCAGATAGTTTATATGGATATATAACTCACCAAAATTACAGAAAATAAACATGGGTATACAAAAATTCCATTTAACCAGAGAATGATGGGGATCTTAAATGTTCTCCAAATCAAGGAGAAAAGTAGAAGAATAATGAGAACCAAGCTAACACCAAAAGTACTTAAAAAGAGACAAAAATGATTTAGGAAAGAAACTACCAAAGTATTGGTCGTAACCCAAAAGCTGACTCGCATCAAAACTTGACAACACATATCATAAAGAGAAAGTGAAGTTGCGGTTACAGCAATAATGAGCCTATTAGCGAAGACATTGAGAACTAAAAGGATATCACACGCACCAGCCTGAATCCACTCCTGATCGTTAAACTTCTGTTAACGTTCTGCAAATTTTGGTGGTCCACATGTGTGGCCAAAAAAATTAAAAACACCCCTTCAAAGGCAAACATAATAGTAAGTCACAAAGGTTTTAAGATAATACGAAGGAATATAGAAGGTCACTGGTTTTCAAACCCAGTAGGTAATTCAAGAGTATGAGCAACAACATATGAGAATTATTACCAGGATTGAGGCATTGTGCGATTGAAAGTGTCAATCGCACATTTAATTCATTCACACATAAGCTTGTAATCGTGCATGTGTGTCATTCGCACATAACTTCATTCGCACAGACATCATTCACAACAGTACTTTTGTACTTAGAAAAATATTTCAATTTTCTTTTGTTCCTCGGTCTCATATCTTTTCTCTTACTTGTGCAGACTCATGGATCCCCCAAGGAAGAGAATTTTGTTTGAGAAAGAAGAACAGGAGGTATTTCCTTACGTTCCTGTCGAGCATCATTGGGTGAGAAGTTACACCCTTTTTGACACCCAGGTTGTAGAGAACATCCCAGCACATGAACCGAGCCCTCCAGATTATATCATAAGTCAATACAGAAAATTCAACCATCTAGGCAATCACAGTATCGAGGGAGCACATTATGTTGACAAGAATACTCTTCTACCCTCTACAGAAGAGGGTGTACCTCCAATGGAATCAACTATTACAGAATTTCTGAGTCTGATCCATAAGATTCGCCTTGGAGAGGCATCCTGGTGAGGGAAGAACTTCAGAGGCTCTTCCAATTTCACATCCAGTCCTGAGTGGGCAGCGCGGGCTGGTTTTTGTTTGAATACTTATCCTACGCCGATTGCAGCAGTAGGTATGACTGAGGCTCTCAGATGTATGCTCGGGAGCTTTGAAAAGCACACAAACATGTTGGTGGAGGCCTTCTCAAGATGGAGCTCTGACACCAACACTTTCTTGTGTCAATATAGGGAGTAAGGCATCTCCCTATGGGAATTTATTGGTGTGAACCATCTGCCATTCGAAGGAAAGTTGTTCAAAGAATATGTCCCTTTTAACGACTCCTTCAATGACCTCCTAGAGACGACCCAGAGATTGTTTGAACTTTTTGCCTAGTTTAATCTCATGCAAGTTTCCTATGGGACCTGGATAAACCGTTTCTGCAAAGGACCAGATGAGGGTAATCCTACTGGGAGCAAGACCCCAACTCCTTGGACTTGCGACAACATCAGACGCTGGTCAAACATCGACAATCAAGTCTTTCTCGAAGGCATAGATGCAGCCTTTCTGAGTGGTTTTGTCCTCCCTTGCAGCATTGGTGAGAGGATTTACCCAAGCATTTTAATAGTAGCCGGAAAATTAGCTGACAGGATAAGACTGAATCTTGTAGTCCCACAACTTCGCTGCTTATATGGTGGCTTAAGAGACAGTGGAACATGGAATGGAAATCGAAAATATCGAGACCAAAGTCACTTATCTACCCTTGCAATACATGTGCTTGTGGCTGTGTTTGTACTTCCCCGCCATCTATAACAGGGAAGGATGAATTTGAGGACAACGACATTCATGAATACTTCAAAGAATTGCCACATCATCACCTTGAAGCAGACTTCACCATATTTCTGATTCTAGAATGTATGCACTCTAATTCTAGACTATCTCTTCAGCAATCAAACCTCTAATCGATGATGGATCACTCCATGGAGATGCGTGGGCTTATTTTTCGTCGCTAAGGAGTGGTTCACTCGCTTAAAGACAAGATGGGCATTTGTACGTTGAAGCATACAACCCTCATCATTTTACACGATAGTTCGGATGCTTCCAAGGCTTTCCCACCTTCCTGTTGAAGAGCGGAGACTAAGGAAGACGGCCAATTTGATGGCAATCAAGGCCGCATATTTATATTTTGGGCAGGCCAATATAGGCAGCAAGGCCGTGATTCTTGCGGAACCGAGGGAACAAAATACCCTTCTTTTTTATTATCAGTACTTGAAGTGGTGGACCAACTCTTTTTACCACGTGGTGCAATATAATGAGGATAGAGAGGATTCACATGTTGTGTTTGATGATGGCCAAGACATGGTAACGATGGCTGATAATAGCAAGAATGACAAACTTGCTCGGTGAGATTCCCAAGTGAGATGGCCTAAAAGGACTTCAAAGAAAAGGTCAAAACAGCCACAACAAGGGGAAAGCAGTTCGACACCACCACCTCCTCAAAGTTCAGGTTTGGCTTCTCAAGGTGGCAGTTCTCGCCGCATAGAGACATTCATGCAGCCGGTCTCATAATAGAGGCTCGAAGCATGTGCCCAATCCTATAAGGGACTTATATCCGGAGCGTCTATCACCTTTACGCAATGATGAGTTTGATGACAATGGTGCAGAGGTCACAGAAGACCCACAACAGACCTTAGCGGAGTAGATGACACACTGTGCGAAAGAACAGCCTGTCCCTTCTGTGAGGGAGTTTATCCAACAAACTGACAACATCAATGATCAATGGCGCCTTGCTGATATGGTGCCATTATTACAAGATCAAGGGCTAGTAAGGCCCTTTGCCTAGACTTACAAGATGTCAACGACCGAGTGGTCAGCGCCCATTAATCTTTCGAGGAAGAGGGTGGCTTCGACGAATCTTGCCGAATCAACAAGACCAAGGAAACAATCAATGATCCAATAATATGCTTCCAAGAAGTCAATTGGTCAGACTTTGCAAGCAAATTAAAAAGGAACTATGTATTATTTGGGACAATGATGGCAATTTAAGGGATCTCGTTGCCACCTTGTATGGGTTTGATGTAGATAACGAGATCTTGGACTATATCCTTAGTCAAGTGACGGTGATTACTTCAGAGCTACGCCCTTATTTTCATACTGGGGTAAATATATCTCTTCCCTGACATGCGCCACCTTGCCACAATATATTAAGAGAATAAGAAAGCATCTAGCAGCAATAGGAAGAAGCATCCCTTTTGTCACTTCCAGAGCCGGTGCATGGCTCAATTGAGGCCCGGCTTGGCGATGATGAGGCTTTTAGGTTTGACGTAGAATCTTGGCTTTTTCGCAACCCATCCATTTTGAGGGAGAGCCTAGGAGTGCTGAAGAAGAGGCAGAACAGACTTGCCTTGCGATCTTGGAGTGGAAGAGGACTCAGGAACAGAACCTTACGATCCCTTTAGGGGAACAAGAAGTGTTTTTGATGTTGGAGGCTCGTATGGTGTTGTTTCTAAGCCATGGAATCCTCCTTCCCCCACCCCACCTGAGAAGCAAGTTACTAGTGTTGATGTAAGAATCTCATGCTTTCCATTAACCATGTAAGACTTGCCTAAGATTCCTATACACACCAAAGAGCCTTTAATTTTCTATAGTAGACTGACTAAAGCATGCTTTCAATTATTGCAACCTCAAAGTCAGATCCCTCAAGAAGAAATGGGCCCGTAGACGGTGGTTTCTTAAGATATCACAACCCCTCAAGAGCCGCCTCAGTTGGAGGACACTAACCGTATAGAAAAACCGGTTGTTGAACTGGAGGAGCCTATGGCACCTACTCCTGAACCGAAAACTGACCTTACACTTGATGTGGTGGAAGGAGATTTGTCTCAAGACCTTGAAGCATATGTGGGTTTACAGATCCCAATGGACAATCTAGAGGATGTGCCCCTAGAAAGGAGGGGTGATGCAATTGACTATAATTATTCTAATGAGGACAAGCATCATTCAACACATGTATCTCTTGAAGATTATGCATCGGAAACCAAACCTGAGGTCGAAGACATAGGTGCAGAACTTGTCGTACCGAAAATTGAACTACCCACTCAAAGCACGGAAGAGAGAGGTGGTGCCCTCTCTTGGAATTGTAAATATTCAGACAATAGAGGAGGGTGAAACCCAAGGTGAGCATCAAACAATTAACGTTGAACCCACTGTCAATACTGATGTTGATGTAGTGACGTCGCCACCTCCTGAAAGGCCACAAGCTACGCCCTCTAAAGGAGAGACTAGGGTTCAACCGATGTTAGTGGAAGAGGTGATTCCTGAGGAGGAACCGGTTCGGGAAGAGGGTGTCAATACTACTCCCTTGGGTCACGAAGAGGTGGACCCTTCTAACACAGCATCCACTAACGTCGCAGAAGCAAGCAATGCCCAAGAAGAGGCACCTATCATTCATGAAGGTATATTTTTCTCCTTTTTTTTTTTTTTTTATCTATTCTATGTTTTTATGCCAAAATAAATATTAATGCACTTTCCTTGCTTTAGCAACTAGGCCCGAAGAGGTTCCCGAAAGAAGGGAAGTTGTTGAGATCCCTTTAATGGGACAAGGTAGGCTTCATTTATTGCTAGTGATTCATATTAACTTTTCATTTTATAATCATATTTTCTTTTCGCCCTTTTCAGATGAAATTGTGACTGGCAAAGGTGCTTCTTTGGCAAGCGACAAACTCATGTTGCAGGCACTCGTGCTGTCCGCAAAGAGTTACATGACCTTATTGCTACTTTGACCCCAAATACTCCTGACTTAGAGAGTGTTTGAGACGACGTTTTGATTGCCTTTGCCAAGGATGTAAAGACTTATATTTGCAATGATGGATTATGCCAAGGCATCATCTTATACTTCGACTCTTTTGAGGAGGTCCCAACTGTCGTCTGAGCTTACCATTATAGAGGGAGATCAAGAGGCGTGAGGACGTCTGCAAGCAGTGGAAGAAGATTTGAAGGCATTAGAGAATGTGGACGCCGAGTTAAACATCTTGGAAGAACAGTTAGCGAGGG
Organism: Platanus orientalis; assembly: GCA_025762735.1. Taxonomy (NCBI): domain Eukaryota; kingdom Viridiplantae; phylum Streptophyta; class Magnoliopsida; order Proteales; family Platanaceae; genus Platanus; species Platanus orientalis. The sequence goes on along the minus strand of JAOXJP010029947.1, from coordinate 35,918 downwards.
TCCAAGCACAAATTGATATTCTCAAAACTACTCGTGAAGTAAAAGCTACTAAAGGTGCTACTCATGAGCCTCGTATTGTTGAAGCCACATCAACAGTTGATCATATGCGTGACGAGGTAAATACCCGAGACAACTGCGTGAAGGCCACCCTATCATTTGAAGAAGACCCATGTACTCAATTGCTTATTGTCTTTCGTCAGTGAGCATGCAATCTTCTTCATGCATCATCGATAAAATGGAACTTTTGTTATGCTTTATGTCTCCTCCATATTTTCTCCTATGATTTTCTTTACAGTTTATACTCATGTAAATTAGGAGTAGCATATATATGTAAGCCTCTAGGACTTAGTACTTTATCCAAAGATTATGTATTCAGATATATATACATGTGTATAGTCTTTGGGACTTAGCATTTTATTCTATGTTGGGGCTGCATCCAAAGCATATGCATTTAATATATGTGTATATACATATGGGTTGCCTAGGCACCCATGTCTAATGGGATCAAGCCAGATTGTGGTTCATATTGCTTGTGTTGGAAAAAGAGTCATGCAAGATTTCCACAAATAACCGTGTAATGGATAGTAAAGGGTTAACAAGTGCTCGTCTTTGACGGTTCTAAAAAGCATGAGCCAACATTCGAAGAATGAGCATTTGCATGGCAACAACTGAGTGATCATGACCCAGTAGGTAATTCAAAAAGTACTTAACAAGACATTCACTTTCTTTTACTATAACTACTTAGGCACAGTTTATCCAAAACTTAAATAAGAGCAAGTCCCTAAAAGTAAGCATCTGAACTTGTGCCCAGGGCTATGATAGGGAGTTGTTATCTTGATGCAACGGCATGTTCTCGTTGATGGGCATTGATGCCATTATCTAATAATGAACTTCCGTCTCCTTTAAGTTCTTCAAGGTGGAAGATTGTTTTGGAGAATGTTTTTCTCCTCATGTTTCCAAAGGAGGTGCATGGTTGGGTCTTGAACCCTTTTAGACACACCATTTGTTGTTCAATATTTCCAAGAGAAGTATCGAAACGGGGGCAACTATACAAGTTCTTGATGTGTCTAAAGAAATTGTTCAAGTCCTTGGTGAATCAGTGGAATATGATGAGAATGAAATGTAGTGCTATCAACGAAAACAAGTACCAAAGCTGGATAAGCAATATATGGAGACTGTGGCTCTGAAAATCATCGAGGATAGGTCATGATGATATTGAATCATGCTATCCAAAAAATGATGTGAATGAAGGTCAATTCAATCAAACCTTACTTAAGTGAAATGGATGCCATTCGAAATGTGTCATAATGTTGAAGTAATATAATTGGATATGACTAAATATGATTGACTTTATTAGAGTCAAGTATATGTGATGATAATCAAGTATGGTTGACATTATAAAAGTCAATTGTGACTTAACGTTTACAAGAATCAAATGGGATTGACATTATGAGAGTTAGGTGAGGTTGACATTATGAGAGTCAAATATGACAAACATTATAAAAGTCAAATGAGGTTAACATTATGAGAGTCAGATGTATGCTATAAGATCAAGATATGTGGTATCCCTAATTATGTTGTGCCCTCCTCAAGAAGTATATCATGTAGCTATATGAGCATAATGATATGGTTCTCGAGAAAAGGCGGAGGTTTATTGGTGGTGTGGTTGCATTTGTCTTATTATGGTGGACTGCTTACATACCCTAGAACATGATTAAACCAGAATGTAGTTCGATTATGGGATTTTGGTTATATTTGCCCCCTTTTTGCCCCTAGTAGTCGCTCAATAGGCCTGGGGTTGGCCTAATTTTTGCGTCACAATTGTCGTTTTCGATTTTTAGCTGGATCAACAATGATTTAATCTTGCCATGATTGGATTCTTTTACTCGTGATACCTATATAAGTTTTCACCATGCCCTTTCCATCATGCTTATTTAATTTATTTTATTCCTTTTTTGCCCTTAGGATCCCTTAACCTAAGACTGGGGGTCACCTCATTTTGCATTTTATTGTCATTTCTTGTTTTCAATAAGATCGACAATTTTTTTTGTAGGGGTGCAGTTGTATCTAAGATATGGGGTTTAGACTGCCTATGTACCTGTTTCTAACAGGATCAAATCAACGTAGTTCCCTGAATGGAAATACTAACCATTTAGGGATAGTATTTCTTAAAGAATCCGACATTAGTGATTAGTAAAACTTGATTGCCTTCAACATCTCTTAGGAGATAGGGACCATGTGGGTATGCTTTCTTGACAACGTATGGGCCATCCCATTTGGCAACAAACTAACCTTCTCTCCTATTGGGATCAAGTGGTGAACGTGCTATGAAGACGAGATCACATTTCTTGAAAGAACGGAGTTTAACCTTGTTGTATGCCTTAGCCATGTGGGTCTAATATAGTTCCAAGTTCTCTTGGGCAACGAGCCTAAGTTCATCAAGGTTCTCGAGCTTTGAGAGGTGAATCTTAGTAGCTTTTATGCCTTCTTATATTGCAACCCGTAATGATAGGGCTTGTACTTCCGTTGATAAAACGTCTTTTTCCCCAAACACAAGGGAATATGGGGTTGCCTGCGTTGGAGTCTTGAATGTAATTCGATATGCCCAAAGTGCTTCCAAAAGGCGTTCATGCCAATCCTTTTTATGTTTTGTAGAGTCTTGTTGAAAGCTTCTACAAGTCCATTACCCTGAGGATAGTACCTAGATGAGTGCTCAAAATCTATATTATACTTTTTCATGAGCCTATAAAGGGATGAGCTGGTAAAAGGTTGCCCATTGTCAAAGATAACTCAATTAGGAACTCCAAATCTATAGGTGATGTGTACTCTAACGAACCATACGACATTGGAGGCTTTTACTTCTCGTAATGTGACAGCTTTGGCCCATTTAGATTAGTAATCTATTGCAGCAAGGATACAGCGATGCCCCTTAGCCAAAGATGGATTAATTGGTCCGATAATGTCCATGCCCTAGTATGACACGGGCCAAGAACATGATATGGTAAGTAGTGGTTCTGTCGGTAGATGACCGTAGTCACTAAGTGACAGACCAGTGGGTTGTCCTCATTTTCATCGGAGAGCAGGCGTATTACCCGTCTTTCGCCAATGTGAAGGATGGGGTAGCTATCCCTTGGATGTATAAGGGAAGTGGCTAGACAAGCAAGTGCATCAGCCTAACTGTTGTGACCTCTTTTAACATGTTATATTTGAAGACTTTTAAATATTTTCATCAATTCTTTAACCCTTTTAAAATAAGCGTGAGACTTTTGATATGATAGAGACCGTTCATTTACCATATGAAAAGTTTACAGTTGCCAAAGACAGTGAGATCTTCAATGGGTATTTCCAAAGCCAGCTCAAGTCCTGTTATCAGGGTCTTGTACTCAGTTTCATTATTGGAACATCCTTGACTTAAAAGTACGAGAATGCATGATGACTCCGTTATTTGGAGTGATGAAAACAATTCCAACCCTGGAGGATTTATCCGCATTATCACCTGTAATCCCTGGTGGTCCTTAAGATGCATCGTCGAAGTACATCTCCCATTCCTTTTTGATACCAACTTGCATGACCTTTTCGTTTGGAAGATCAAGTTGGAGAGGGGAATCATCTGGGATGGAATGTGTTGCTAGAAAATCCGCAAGAGCTTATCCTTTTATTGCCCTTTGTGGAGTGTCATGAATGTCAAACTCAGATAAGAGTATAGTCCATTTTGCTAATCAGTTTTTTGAACGAATAGACGACTCATAATATATTTGAGAGGATCTGCTCTAGAGATAAGCAACTTCTATAATGTGAAAATTAGGGCTAAACAAATTTTCTCGATGGGAGAATAGATTAGTTCAGCTCTAACCATTTTCTTGCTTAGATAGTACAACACATGTTCTTTACTTCATCATTGTGCTAAGCGAGCAAAGCGCCCAAGGATGCATCCAATGCTTCAAGCCTACAATATACAACAACAATGGTTTGGCTGGTGTTGGGCTTATGAGCACTGGTGGATTGAGTAAATACGTTTTAATGCTATCAAAAGCATGTTGGCATGCTTAGTCCTAAACAAAAGGAATCTCTTTCTTCATTAGCCTGGAGAAAGGTTGGCATTGCCCTGAGAAGTTAGATATGAACCTCCGAATGTATGTCAGACGTCCCTGAAGATGTTTAAGCTCAGTGATGTCTCTAGGCGTCGGCATATCCAATATGGTTGTGATCTTCTTTGGGTCTATCTCGATTCCCCTATGGCGGACAACAAATCCTAGGAATTTCCCAGAGGAGACGCCAAAAGCATACTTGCGGATTCATTTTCAGACTATATTGTCAAAACCGCTTGAATACCCAATCAAGGTAAATATGATCCTTCCACAACCTGGTTTTGACAACTGGATCATCAACATAACATTCGACTGCATCATGTAACAGGTCTTTAAATATGTAGGTTCATATAGGTAAGGCAACTTGCTTGGCACTGTCATTGTGCTTTTCCCTATGATGTAGACAGTGCTTACAACAATGTATAAGGATAAGTAATTTTGTACTCTTAATGGATCTATAGTCTTATATGGGCGGTGTGTTTAATTGCAGTACACATTTGATGAATCCACATACTTGGTGTGGGGGTGTGGTCGCCTCTTACGAGCACTTGGGTTAGTTTTTTAGAGCCTTCATGAGCATCCAAGTATGGTGCATAGCCAAAATAGTGTCAACTCAATAGAACAATCAATATTGTAGGTGAGGGATTCTCAGTTGATTCACAGTACCAGAGTAGTTCATAGACCAAAGGTCCACCAAGCTTCCATGGGTCGTGGGTGTTTTTCCAATGATCGGTTCATTGTCTTCGAACATCGATGCCTATGCATCTCTTGCTCTGGTTCCATGGTGTGTAGAAGATAACTTTTGATGATTTTTGTGCATTTTACATAATTTATGTGATTTTCATGTTTGACATGTTTTTGTGTGTGTTTGTGTTTTAAAGTAGTTTTACACTTGATTTCATTCTCGATTTCAACTTTGATTCGATTTTTAATATTGTTGGGGATTGTGATATATTTAGAATATATCTACATAGATGCAAAACTGAATCTATATTATGAATTAAGAGTTACTAAATATTTAATATATATATATATTAGTTGGGTTTAATATATTCTTGGTAACTCCCTCACGTTAATGTGACCCAAATTGGAGTTACACATAAAATATTTATTGTATTAAATTGTTTAATATTATTTTGGTAACCCCCACACATGGTAGTAGCTTAAAAAGGAGTTACCAACGACAGAGTGTGAGAAGGGTTTTTCCTTCCTCGATAGAGGAAGAACAAGAGATAGAGAGGGTTGTGTCTTAGAGATTGAGAGAGACCATGCCATGTTATTTCATGGTTTCCTCTTTGATTTCATAGTTTTTGAGTTTCTTGATTCTAAACACTAAAGAGACCGTCTTAGTTGTTCGTTTGTAGGCTTTTGTCGCTGTGCAAAGCAATGGAGGATTATTGGTGAATCCCCTGGAGGTGGTTGTTAAACCAGGCTACTACACGAGAGAGCCTAACAAATCCACTTTAAGGGCAATGGAGTACCACGAAAAGCACCAACAAACTTATAATTTTAGGTTCAAGCTTTGATTAGATCCACGGGTATGCAATTTCAATTGGTTTGCAACTACCTCATCCAGGTATGTTTTATAATTTATTTGGTTAATTTTACATGCTTGTGCTTCTACCAAATATCATGATTAAAATATTATGAGATGTTTTGTTTGTTATAATTATAATCATGCTTAAGCTATTGAGAATTAGGCAAATGGTATTTTAATGTTTATAACCCACATATTTTTGTAAAAATACGTAACACTAAATTTACTACAAAATTATCTAACAAGAAGTAGATCTTTTTGTTCTAGTCTGGAGTTTTTTCTTGGCTCGGTTAGGAGTCTCTTAAGTCTCCTTCCAATTTCAAATAAAGTAGGAAACTTCTTTTAGGTGCTCTTTGATGATGCATTTAGAACGAATGAAATGGGAGGGTTATAGAGAATTGGGCTAATGAGCAAGAGCCATATGTTGTGGTTTTGAATACTCTTTTTTGAGTGGTATTCCTTGAGAGAACTTCAATTAATCTTCTTGGTTATCTTTGTATGTTGGGATGATTGATTGTTTTGTTCAATGTGGAGGGGTGTTTGTTTTGCCCATTCCAGAGTTTTGTATTAGCTCTTAGTTTCATTTATCCCCATCTTTTTTCCAGATTTTGGTTCACTTTCCTGATGAATCTTGTTATCTCTTATTTTAATCAATGATATCTTGATACCTTTCAAAAACTAAAAAAATAAAATTATCCAAATCAAACTCATTTGGGAACTGCAAGTGTGTTACGCTACATCCAAGGAATATTGGATTTGGAATATTATACTAATGCAAGATAGTCTATGGGCCACTAAGCCCCTGCTGGTTATTGAACCAAATGAAACTCAAAATAGGACTAAAACAATTCATAACAATTAAGGTTATATAGGATTAAAGAAGACAAACTCAGGATATCAATTATGGAGCTAAGTTTGGACAGAAGTTTGGAAAGAACAAAAACCCAATCTATAAATATCTGAATGTCATAAAACTTTATATGAAAACAGGTTTATATATGAAAAATAGACTGGAAAAAATTCAGCTTAATCGGATCAATAAAAGTATTTAAAGCATGCATAATTCATGTTTGATCTTAGAAAATTCTACATAGCAGAATCAAAGTTCTAGAATAGAAAGTGTACTTAAAGCGTAGAATCAATGGTTGCCTCGATCAACTACAATCATGGTTCAATAACTCAGATCGGTGACCCAGATCTTTGGGGCCCAAAATCAATCCGGGATGGGATCAAATCGGCCAATCCAACCCTGGATTGGACGATCCAAGTATGAATTATTCGGTCCGACACTGATCCAAAGTTGAAAGAATCCAAAAAAAAAAACCTATAAATCCTAGAAATTCTTATAATACTTTCCATAAATTTTTTTTAAAAAAGACATAATTTTAGGTATGTTAGGTGCATCATACAACAGTTACGAACATCTATAAAGTTCAAGATTGCACATTTCACAAGCAAACATCCAATACGATTACTTCTAGTGCATAAAAACCAAATCATTATAATAACATCTAAATAATGACAAACATAATTGTAAGCATGTTTAGTGCATCATATATGTATGAACAAGGTTACGAGGCTTGTATACGTTCAAAATCGTAGTTTGCTTGATCAAGCATCCAATATGATTATATCTAATGCATAAAAACTAAACTATATGTAATAACATATAAATAAAGATAAAAAATAAAATATTACATGATGGATCGGTGAAGCTTGATCTAGCCTTGTTTTCATTCCTCCTATTATGGGGGCGGCAACCGCGAAAGAGGGGAGGGAAGCCTCTCTCTACCCCCCCCCAACTATCAATGCCAAGGGACTACATGGAAAAATATATAATCCGAAGGCCAAATCTGGATTGTTCATTATCAAGTCAAATCCAAGGGTTATAAGTGTTTCTTTTTAGGGTTTACCTCTTATATAAGGATCTTTTGGGGTTCTTTAAAAGAGGTTCTTTGAGAAAGGCTCTTTGTACCCATATTTTAATAAAATTCCTTTTTCATAAAAAAAAAAAAAAGATATTTTTTAAAGCTGTGTAGAGAAAGACGGAAGCCAAAATCTGGAACAGCCGCTTCTAAAATGGTGCAAACAAAGTCACACTAGCCTAAGGACTCAAAACCAAAAAGAAGTAGAATCAAATAGATGAAGATATGGAAGAAGAGATAAACATTACATAACTGGAAAGAAATACAGCACTTGTATGAAGTACCACTTGCACACGATACGGAGCTTAGAGATGTGTTGGATTTCCCCTTTATTCTATGGGTTTGGAAGAACTTTTTAAGGGTTTTTTCAAATGAGAACTATAGAGAAAACTACCTAGCATGTATATATAGATGTTGGGAAGAGAAGGTTCAACACTTAAACATGAAGTTTCCAATGGGTTATCATGGATACAAGGAAGAAAAATGGTATTGCATAGGAACTTGATGAATAACTATGGGAAAATGGATTTGCTTAATTAAGACTAATGGAGACATCGGAATGGTTGAGTGGGAACTAAAAGAGGTCGTATCGGAAAGAGAAGAATGTGACAAGGGATGGAACAAGGAACCAAATGATGATAAGTTCCAACAAGGTGAAGGTTTTCAAGAGAGTGGGAATTTAGGTTTATGGGAAATAGAAAGTGAGGTGGAAGAAGAGTGGTGGAGTGACAATGACCAAAAGGACCCCCCCAAAAAAATCACAATTACGATCTCACTACATCACTCAAAATAATACAAAATAAAAACCATCTAAAAATTACACTTCAATTTTTAACACTCCCCTTAAAGTGATTTTCTAGAAATTAACCCAAGCTTATCTCCAAGAAATTTAAAAAGACTTTTGGAGAATGACTTGGTGAAAATGTCAGCAAGATTGTAATTGTTTTGCACCTCTAAAACTTTAATTGTCCCATTAAGGACCTTTTCACAAAGGAACGATCTCAATATGTTTGGTTCTTGCATGACAAACCGGATTTGTTGCAAGTTTTAAAGCACTTTGGTTGTCACAATAGATAATATTTGGTTTGTGAATGGATGAAAAAACATCTTCGATCAATCTCTGTAACCACATACATTCTTATGCAGCAAGAGATGTTACCTAGTGTTCCACCTCCGTTATTGAAAGAGATATTGAATCTTGTTTCTTGCTACATCATAAAACACTTGTTAATTCACAAAAGAAAAACATAACTGGATGTAGACTTCTGATCATCTAAGTCACCACCCAAATCGACATCGGAAAAACCATGCAAATTCAAACCCAACACCCTTCTTAAACAAAAGACCGATGTCAAGGGTAGAATGCACATACTTTAAAATTCGTTTTGCCACATCCAAATGTAGTCTACAAGGAGTTTGCATATAATAGCTAATAAGTCCAACTAAAAAAAAAATGGCGAGCCTTGTAATAGTCAAGTATATAAGACTACCCACAAAAGCCTAATAAGGTCGAAGATGCGGAAGAAGCTTTCATTTTTCACGCCATATCTTTATGTTGGCATCAAGAGGGGTAGAACACCACTTGCTTTGGTTTAGTCCAAACTTGCTCATGATCTTTTCCGTATAACCCTTTTGAGATACAAAAATTTTGTTTTTCACAAATTTCACTTCCAAGCCAAGGAAGTGACTAAGTTCACCCAAATCTTTCATTTCAAAACGAATGGATAGTTCAACCTAAAGCTTGGTAACCTCTCCATCATCATAGCAGGTAACAATCACGTCATCCACATACAAAAGAACAATGACATACAATTTTCCCTATTTCTTAACAAACAAACTAGAATCCAAATTAGAAGCAAAATAACCACAAAATTGTAAGTGTTCGACAATCTTACCATACCAAGCTCTAAGGGCTTGCTTTAGCCCAAAAAGGGATTTCTTGAGTTTGCAAACATACTTTGCACGGGATGAGAAACATAACCATGTGGCTGCTTTATATAGATATTCTTATCAATATCACCATATAAGAATGCATTCTTTACATCAATTTACCACAACTTCTATCCATGGCAAACCATCAAAAATAACAACTCGAACTGATGTCATCTTTGCAACGGGACAATAAGTCTCCACATAATCTTCTCAATATTTTTTAGAGAACCCCAACAACCAACCTTGCCTCATATATATCCACACTCCCATCAACCTTCTATTTAATTTTATAAACACTTACATGTGATAGGTTCCACATCCTTGGGCTTAGGAACAAGATTCCATGTTTCATCTTTTAAAAGAGCATTCATCTCCTCATTCATGGCACAATCCCATTTTTTTACACATTTTGCTTCAACAAAACAAGAAGATTCATTATCTTCATCCGAGCTTGCAAACAAAAATGCACATAATTTTCATCCCTACACTGAGAGCAAGTAAACCAATTTACCTCTTAGATCTCCTAAAAGGTGGTGCACTCTCTTATATTCTTTCTACCCCCATGACAATCTTTTTTTTTCATTTCTCTCTCCTCTCTCTGATGCGGCTTGCATGTACGATAGTGATGTGTGTGCATAGGAAATAGGCATAAAATTACTAAAACAATAAAGTAAAATAAACTAGATTTCTACTTGTACAATTCTCATGGAAAATTATATGGTTCTTTAATTAGAGTCATTACGGACTAGAGAAATCAGAGAAAACAAAGCAATGAACAAGTAAAAGATCTAGGCAATATTTTAAATATGCCTAACTAATTTAGAGAATAAAAGAAAAAAACTAGGGTTGTTATCAAGAAAATCTGATGCTTAAAATAAGTTTAAAGTGTCTAAAACATGGTACTAACAAAGGGAAAATAGCAAACAGATGTAGAGTTGTACATGGGAAGATCAAGGGCTGGTTTTAAACCTGATTAAGGTCATCAAAATAAAGCTAAAACAATAGGGTATGTTCAGAAAATTGATAATCAACCCCTTAACACATGTCACATAACCACCACAAATTACTACTATTTAGGAATTTGAAATAGGCACAAATTAGAAATATTAGTACCTGATTTAGTATTGTGTAGGTCCCTCGATGTCTTCAAATAAGATGCCAACCCAAATCAACCTATAGAAGTGCTGAAGTACTGATATAAAAAAACAAAATCTCAAATCTACTAGTGGTTTCAAGTGTGCCACCAACCTCTAACAAACCCAAGTTTGGGTTTGATTAGAAACAAACTTTATAGCAAGGGGCTGCTTGATGTTGGGTCACCTAAGGGTGTAGAACACCTTGGAGAAAATCACTCTTCCCAAGCTTTAATTATGTGAAGTTGGTAGCTAATCTTCTCCAGGTGAGTTTTCAGGTCCATTCACGCCTACTTCTGATATCCCATGATGGGATTTGAACATGAGGCCAAATTTCAGAGGGCTATCACCTTTGATTGGGTCGCCCAAGGGTCTGTAGTATCTTAGAAAACTCTAATCGACAAAAGCTTCGACAATGGAGAGTTGTGATCGATCTTCTAAAAATTGATTTTCAATCTTCCACTTGGAACAAGATCATTCAACCCTTATTGAGGTCTTGGAAGCGATGAATCACCAAAAGCCTTGTTGTGGTGGTGATGGTGATGATTCTTCTACAATAGGTTAGTATTCAACATTTCAGAAATTCAACAAAAGTAAGAAAACATGAAAAAGAAGAAGAAGAAGAAGGGGATAGGGACCTTTAACCCGAGGGGAGGGAGTGGCTTCCACCACTAGCGTTAAACTAGGTGGGTGCCTAGTCCCATTCCAGGGTTTTAAATCTCCATCCTGCAAAGCAAAAGAAGAAGAAAAAAATCATGTTAATCCTCAAACTTCATAATCACATAGTTAAAAAAACTGATCATGGGTATCTCTTATAGAGTCCCACGGCTAAGTTATTACATCAAAAAGAGAAACTGGACAATAAAATCCCTAATCAACATTCTCAAATAACAAAAATACCCTTCCACTACAAATAAAGACATAAAAACCCCTAAAAATAAACAATGACTAATCTACCCTCACAATATGTGTCTCCCTCCTACAAGAGACATAAATAAAATAAAATAGTAAGGTAAAGCCCTACTGGAACCATAGTATGGATCCCTTTCTCCGACGCTTCCTCTGATAAGTCTACAAAGCTCACCTAGACCCGATGCCCTCGTCACTCTCCTTGTTGTGAAAACCACCATTATTCCCCACGACTTCCTTCTTATCCTCTCCTTCTTCCCATTATCTCTCATCTTCTTTCCATAATAACCTATAACTACCTCTCCTAATCGTGTTCGTAAGATCCTACATTAAAATTGGAGTAAACAGAATTATGCAATAAACTATTCCCATCCATGGTCAAATCGTAAGCTTTACTAGAGGCTACATAATTCAAATTTTAACAAGTATCTTATTCATCTTTATTCCTTAGTTGAAATTGATCACTCCTTTGCTGCCTTCTGTTAAAAAAATCGTCATGTTATTGTTAACACAAATTTTCTAACAGATTATGTGTGCAGGCATGCCAGTACTACGTAGGCACAATTTCGTCTTAAGTTTATGGCCCCATGCAGCAACATAAATTGAACGTTAGGAAAAACTTGAAAGAATTGCATTCCGGAAGATTTATTTGGCCACCTTCCATATTCAAGCAATTACGAGGGGGAGGGTTATTCCCTCTATGGGTTATTTTTTGCCTTATGAACAAAGACTTCTATATTTCTACTGTAATAACACTAAGAAGACAAATATTAATCAAAGTAACTAAATGTTTAAGAACTTACATTCGGGTATCCCAATCATGCAACGCAGGCGGTTATAGAGTCAATACCATACGATTAAACAAACTTTGATCAATTATACGGAAGTCATGATTCAATGCTGAGAGTCTAATGGATGAACAAGAATACTTTTATTTCTAAGGACAGTGATACAAAATAAGGATTCTGTCTGAGAGTTGAATACAAAATTAGATTGTTGTTGTGATGATGTTCGGATTTTGTCTGACGCCTTGGGCCTCTATTTATAATGTTTTGGAATAAGTTATAGGCTTTTGCACGTGTCATTCCTTTAGCTTTCCATCTGTCATGTAACTTCTTTCATAAACCATTGTCTAACACCTCACATAGTAACTGAATCTTTCAAGATCTTCCAATGGTTGATCACCATCTGTCTCAGTTGGTTATCTTTCAAATTTTGAATTCTTGCTAAGATACAAAAATCTCCGTACAACCATTTTCATATTAAAAATACTACCACGTGGTTTATTCTCAGCCAATCATTATGGAGGTATTTTCATGGTATAAACAATGCCCCCCCAACACTTTGAATTCGATGAATTTGAAGTAACGTTTTTTTGAGCTATGTATAGCTTTTGTCTTTTCTCGAGACGTGACACATGTTACAATTGGTACGTTCATAACTCTTTTCATTTCTATCAATGCCAATTCTCGAGGGATTTGCCTTGATTCTCGTGCTTTCCACCATAATTACTTCTATAAGACTTTGATCTTCTTCTTCCTCCTCGCTATTATCTTCTCTAAAATCTTTTCTGCAACTTTGAAGCTTTAAAGTTTTTATTTTCATGGTGTCTTCTAGTGCAACTTCATCTTTTGCAATTTTTCTTCCTACAGCTTCCTTGTCTTCTAAGTTGGAGAGTTATGCAAGCACAATAGAAACTTCGACTAAGGTATTGTTTTTTGTTAATGATAATCATGCGTTTGGTCTTGCTTTCTTTTCATCTTTTCCTAAGGATTTATCTTCATAATATCCTTTGCATGACTTCAAAATCCTACTCTTAGCTCGTGAGAATCTTGATTGGGCTAAATGGAACAAGAACAACTCTTTAAAATGTTGGCCTAAACTCATAGCCAATGGATAGATTGGTTAGCATGAGTATAAGCCTAATATGGTTATTTGTGAGAAGAAATAGGCATTATGGAGTGCATCTCTCTCTCTAAATTTATTATGTGCATGGATAGAGAACTGTTAGTTGTTGCCCTATGTTTTTTTGGTTCAGTTCTTCTAATGCTTTCCACTTCGGTTGTGGCTTAATGTCTCCATCTATTTTGGATGTCTCTTCCTTAACTCTTCTTCTTCCTCATGGTGAGGTTATAACGGCAGATTTATTTGTCTGTTCTTCTTGTCCCATTTTTTATTCTGTCAATGCGAAAGAATCTTTCAATAAATTTATTCAAAAGGAGGTCACAATGTTGACAGTAAATTAACCAACTCTTCTAAAACCTTAAGGTGTTAGGAGATACACAAATTAATATACTTCAACACCCCCCCCTTAGGAGGAACATTGTTCTCTCCTAGGAACACACTTGGGGAGCTAGGAATGGGTCCACACAACGCGTACACATGCACACAACACTACATCTAAGAAAACTCTTCCACCGGGATTCAAATCCATGATCAAACCTGCTTTGATACCATGCTGATAGTAAATTAACCAACTCTCCTAAAACCTTAAGGTGTTAGGAGATACACAAATTAATCTACTTCAACACGCAAAAAATGTTTCCCTTTAGGAACATTGTGCCTTTCGCCTTTATTGGCTCTACCGATACATTGAATGTCCTCCCTCTAGTAGCATAACAAAGAATATAGTTTAGTAATTGTCTCTTTAATAGGTGGTAGGATGTTAGTTTTGGGTCCCTTTTTTCTTGCTCACTTATATAGAGGTTTGAACGGTCTAAACCAAAAAAATCTTTGTAGTGAGGATGGTCTGGTTTTTACAACTCTAGCTGTATGAATATTTTCCAGAATTGAATGTTTGTACTGCCAAACCTCCTCCATACCGTGATTGTTTATCATATGGCCAAAGATCGATTATAGCTCAGCCATGATTTCCTTTCAAAAGATGTTTTGAATTCTTTTGTGATCTCTCAGTAAATTGAGAGGCATCACTGTTTTGTCCTTTCATCCTTCGTCAGTATGGTCCTTCTTGGTATACTAGTAACATTCACAGTTTTTTATCTTCTGTTGCTCAAAAAATATTTCATGAGGTTTGGAGTTCTTACCTCATTTCTGGTGACTTGCATTATGGAGGAATTTAAAATCAACTGAACCAAAAACCAGGATTTAAAATTTATGCTCCTCATCAAATTGCTCATCAATTTGGTTTCTGTCAATTGGTTCCAGATCCTCCATTCTTTCTAACTAAGAATGATCCTCCTCATCTTCAAAACTTGGTTGCTATTCCTATGGATTTTTTTGTGTTCTGAATGATTTCAATAAAGACCTTGAATCTTTCATCATGACTAAAACTCCTCAAAACCCTTCCTTTGCAATCAATCAATATAAAGAATGGTGGAAGAATTATTTTTGTAGCAAAATTCTTTTGTCGTGTCTGAAGAGAATATTTCAAGGCTCAACTGTGTACCAATATCTCCTGGCAGCCTTCCGTCTGACTCTGGTCCCATGAACACTAAGCAGACATCCACTTCTTTCGTAAATCCTCATGCAGCTAGTTCCAAATCTCTTCCTCCAATTACTATTTCTCAGCTTCCTCCTCCAAAACCTAAAAACTCTTTAAAATCTTCGAAGAAAGAAGGTTCCAAGAAAGAAAAAGCTCAATAATCAAAAGCTAAGGAGGCTTCTTAAAAATCCTCCAAGGGTAAAGGTAAAATTCTTTTTGAAAATAACCATTATTCTATCATTCGTAAATACGAAAGATTTTATAAAATAAAATGGAATCCCTTTGACACTGAGGAGGAAGCTAAAAACAAAATGAAATTTGGATTAGCCGATAAGAAGGCTAGATTTAAAGATGAATGTATGAAAAAAATTGAAGGCAAGAGCTCCATGAGACAGTAGGGATGCATATATTCTGCCTTTCAATCTGATTCTTCCAGAAGTTCCCACAACTCCTTTTGGTGTAGCGGATCCAGTCATTCCTCTTTGTAAACTAGTAGGAATAGAATTTGAAGGGACACGGGGTCGTCTTTTTTTTACCCTATCTTAGAGGTTGCAAGTGTGTCAATTTGGAGTGACCCTCGTATTTTCCTTGGTGAAAGAAGTATGCATATAATTTTTTTTGTTCACTTTTCTTTACTGATTTCTTTCTTTCTTGATTTTCCAATAGGCAAAGCTCAACCGTTGATAGGAACTCACCTATCAAACTTGTTAACTAGTGAGCCATTTCCAAATCCGGAGGATTTCGAGCCGCTGAGCAAGAGAAGGCGATGCTTAGTAAGACAGAGAGATCTACCTTCTACTTCAATTCCTTCTTCCACATCTCAGAGGATTTGGCAAACTTCATTTCAAACAAAGAATCCAGAAGAAATTGTAAATTTAACGGAAGAAGGTTCTTTTGAACATGCTAAGAAGACTTTTGGAGTGATTCCTTCATCCGAGCTAGCTGCTGCAAGTTCTCCGAAAGAAATTCTTCCAACAGCACCTTCCAGTCCTGTCTCTCAAGGACATAGTGTTTACAATCTTGAATAAACGTGCCAGAGCCTTAATTGATACCTACCTTTTCTGCCGTGGATTTGATGGGAGATCCTTTTGAAGAAATTTGTCTAAAGGAACAACTGTTATTCCTTCGTCTCTTATTGCTAATCAGTCTTCCAACCATGAGATCTAGCTTCAGCAAATTAAAGAGCATATTTGTTTTTTCATAAACTTGGGTTATCGTGTAATCATTCTTCTTAGGAATCGAAAATTTGTGGAAGAAGTGATTCAAGAGATCTTTAGCATTTCTTCCAACCCTGCTGATCCAATTCACAATCTGGCTGTTCAACTTTCCTCTGTACTGGCTGTTTCAGGAGATTATGAAAGAGTTACTTCTAGCTAGAATCAAATTGAGCCCGTATACCAGAATTTCAGCAAGCAGTCAATGCTCTTAACACTGAACAAAAGTCAATTTCTCAAAAGATTTCTGAAACAGAGGAGGAAATCAAGCTTATCGATGCTGAAATCCTGAAATTGGAAGCCAAGAAGATTTCCAAACAAGAAGAAATTGTTGTTGATATGGCCAAGTTGAAAGAATCTGAAGGGAAGAGGAATATTCTAAGGGATGATATGATGGCAACTCTCCTCAAGAAAAGGAAGGTGACATTTGACCTAAAGGAAATGGGGAGTAAGAAGCAAGAATTTTCAGACCATTCGATCTGAATTATTTCGTCAAGGTCAAATATTCAGAACTTTTTAAAGGAAAATTTATAGCTTTTCTCATGGCCAGAGTGCCATAAAAACATTTCTAGACATTATGTTTTGTATAATGGCATATGAGCCGTTTTAAATATTCTGCTTACACCATTTTGTTTCTTTCAGTATTTAAACCTCTATTGGCCATTGGGTCAGATATCTCATGTTTTGTGATGGTCATGATAATCCTTTCTTTCTGAAATATTATTCCTTCTATATAAAATTTTCTTGTGCAGGATTAGTTTGGCATTTTTATGTCAGATTTAATTTGTGACGGATTCTTCGTTTTCCCAATTAATGGGGTAATATTTTTTCAAATATCATCCATTAATTGCTTTCTTCATCACTAAACCATCCATTTCTTGCAAGATATAAGCTCCTCTTGGGATGACTTGATAGATTTTATGATCATTCCCAACTAGGAGACCACTTTCCAAAAGCATAATCCTTTGTGCCTAATGGAAGAATTGTCTTCCATACTAACTCTCTTTCCTCGAAGAATTTTTTCTTTGCCTTTTTATTACAAGCCCGAGCAAACTTCTGCTTATTTGATTTCATAATATCTAGGGCTCTTAATCTTACTTCATCTTCATCTTCTAACTCTAATATCATAGCTTCACTAAATTCTTCCAGGCTTAACTTTTCTTGAAATGTCATTCTACTAGATGGAATAACAATTTCCATAGGTAGTATGGCATCATGCCCATATGTCAAAGCATAGGGACTAGTAATTGTACTTGTCCCTTTAGATGTATTATATGCCCAAAGAATCTGTAGAAGAGCCTGGTGCCATGATCTAGGTTTTTCTCTAATGGTCTTTCTTAACAAATCTTTGAGTATATCATTGGAAGATTCAGCTTGACCATTAGCCTGAGAATAATAATGAGGTGTAGAGTACAACATTCAAATACCAAAATCTTCTGCAAATTGTTTTACATCTTGGCCTGTAAATACAATTCCCATATCGGCAGTGATGGATTCTAGAAGGCCAAGACGATAAACAATATTTTCCTTTATAAACTAGATAATGTGGCTTTGATTTACTTCTTTCATAGGTTTTGCCTCAACCCATTTAGTAAAGTAATCAGTTGCCACAATAACATAACCATGCATTTAAGAACAAATTGAATTTACTTTTCCTAGCGAATTCATTGTCCATCCTTTGAAAGGCCATGGCTTTATAATAGGATGTAATTTTGTCGTTGGTACCCACTGTATATCTCCATGTTTCAAGGATGGTTGGCAGGATTTTGCATGATTTATGCAATTGGCCACAATAGTAGGCCAATAACACCCGTATCTCCTTAATAGTCATCTCATCCTTATATTTGCTTGATGTGCCCCACAAATTCCTTCATGTACTTGGACTACAACTTATTATGCCTTTTCCTTACCAAGGCATTTCAAAAGTTGTTCATCAAATCCTTTCCTGTATAACTAATCATCAAATAATACAAAATTCATGGCTAAAATCCTAATTCATTTTTCAATCTTTTGGCTAGGATCTTTCAAATATTAAATAAATGGAGTTCTCCCATCATCATGTTCTTGTTGAATAGAGAAAAGATCTATCCCTCTCTCCCTTTCTTTTACTGACGAAAATGATCTTTTAATAACTTATACCGTCCTTTGCTTCTCATTACATGCTATTGTTAAGCCTAATGCTAGTTGTGCCATTTCATTAGCCATTTTGTTGGCAAAAATTTTAATGTTACATCATAAAAAAACCTCCAAAAGTTGAATTGCTCGTGTAATAGAATGTCAAGGTCCAACTATTACACCTATACACTCCCGTTGGTTGCTTGATAACCAACTAGGAATCTCCTGTTATTTCTATCACTCTTGCATCTAATTGCAAAAGGATTTCTAGTCCTATAATCAAAGCTTCATACTAAGCCTGATTATTGGTGCATTCAAAATCCAAGTGTAACGCATATTCTAATTTTTGTCCAAATGGAAGAAGTATAATGATTCCTGCTCCGAAAGAATTTTTTGTATTTGAACCATGCAATTGCCACGGGATATGGCTAATGGTTGGTATTTCAAAATGTTTCTTTGCTACCATATCTTCCACCTTCTGAGGATGATCAGCAAAAAATCCGCCAGGGCTTAGCAATTAACAACTTTCTAAGGAACATATTGAATGCAATATTCAGACAAGGCTAGTATCCATTTCCCAATTCTTTGCAATCTGGATAACATATATTTCATCACATCCGTCCTAGCAATCAAATATATTGTATATTTGTATTTTGATAACACGTAATGTCTAAACTTTATTACTACAAAATACAAAGTCACACACATTTTTTCTATAGGCGTATATTGCCTTTCAGCATCATTTAAGGTCCTACTTAAATAGTGCACAGCCTATTCCTTTCCTTCATCATTGTCATGTGCTAAAAAAAAAAAAAAACTCCTACATATAGATTCTTCAATGGTTGATATATACAATTTAAGTGGTCATTCTTTCCACAGAGGAATCAACACTGGCGGCATAGACAAATATCTTTTAATGCCTTCAAACGCCTATTAGTGCTCTTCTTTCCTTGTAAATTTCTCCTCTTGCTTCAACTTAATCAACAGAGAAAATACTTGCATTTTGCCGGCGAAATTTGAGATGAACCTTTGAAGGAAGTTGATATGGCCTAAGAAATATTGTAGTTCCTTCTTGTTTCTTGACGGTTCCACGGCCTAAATAACTTTGACTTTGTTTTTGTCTACCTCAATCTCCCTCTGATGCACTAGGAATCAAAGAAAATCCCCTAATTGGCCAAATAAACTCGACCTTCAACAATCTTTCTACCTCTTCCTTGACTTTCAAATTACTTCAAGAGCCATTTTCCTTGGTGGTTGTTTGAATGGTTTGAACCCTTCTTTCACTGGCAATCATTGTTCTACCAAATTGCTTTCTAAACCTAGCATTTCATGATAATCCCATACAAAGCAATCCGTGAATTCTTTCAACAATTCTATCACTTTAGCCTTCAAAACCTTCTCTAATAAACTACTTACAAATGTAGGCCAAGGTTCTTCCGTTGTTCCAAGATTTTTTTTTCTTCCAAAGGTTATATTATCCATCTTAGCTGGTGTGACCTCCATATCCTCCATCTTCAGCAGACTGCTATTGAAATTAATTCATTCATCTTCTACCACGAATTCGGCTATTTCTGTCGATTCTTCTTGATCTTTTCTTAGTGATAGTTTGGCCATATAAGCCGAAACCTTTTTAACAGCCTATCTTACAGTTGTTTCCTTCTGTTCTTTTACTAGATCATTCATACAGGTTCCCCTGTATGCACTAACACTAAAGGCAATAAATCTTCCTCTTTCTTTTATCTCAATTCTTTTATGTTGCTGAACTGCCACCTTTGTGGGGAATCCCTTCATGAAATGACTGACGAGGCTCATAGGTGAAACATTGTTGTTGTAATAAAATACAGCCTCCGCTACATTTGATTATATCATGAATGGCCTTTCGTCAGCCTATATTGTCTCCACAACATCACCATTCCAGAATAAAAGCAACTCATGTAATGATGATGAGACACATAAATTTTATTGTATCCAATCTTGTCCCATAAGAGCATTAAAATGGAACTGAAAATCTACCACAAAAAATATTGATGTATTATTCCGTGTTCCCACTATTAATTCTATAGGCAACACTCCCTTTGCCGATGTCACAGTACCTACAAAGTTGTTAACCGCAATTCTTGTAGGAACTAAGTCTTCCTTGGTTTTCCAAGAGTTTTCAACATTCTAGATGGAAAAATATTTATTGTCGCTCCATTGTCTATCAAAAATCTTTTACCTGGACACCTATCTATGTGAGTAAAAGGCCTCAAACGTTGTATTAACGTTTCATTAGGTTTTTCGAACACCATTTTCTTAGGGATTTCTTCCACAGCTTTTGCTTCAAAAGTGATCAAATCTTCCGCCAATCTTTCTTCTGATAGTTTTGTCAATCCCCCTCCCCCCGGCATCATTCACATCTCCCTTCATCCGTGTTGGTTGATCTAATTTAGCCAGGAACATCATTGGGAGGGTACGTACCATGTTGCAAGGCACGATCCTTGGTGGAATTGTTCCAAATTACAATTCTTCCATCATTTTTTCTTATTCTTCTAGAGAAAAATCCATTTCAATATTATTGTCTTCCAATAATTCTACGGCTACCAACAGTTCTTCCATAGAAGGTTCTTCCACGTTTACTTCTTTTGGCATTTCAACTTTATTTTTCCATTTTGAATCCCCAAATTCTAGATTGTAACGTCCTGGGCTTCCTCCAGTAAGCACTTTATCTACCATTGACGCTTTCATTCCTTTTTCATTTGAGCATTCTACCTGAATCCTTCATTCTGCCACGCGTCTCCTTTGCAATCATCTCTTCTGAGTCTTGGTCAATGGAGGATAAGACGACAAGGGAAATTTTGGGTGGAATAATCTATTCCACTGTTCTATTGTCGCAATGGTAGTTTAACCCGCCTTTGCATATTTGCATGGTTCCTTGAAGGATTTTGTGGTGGAACAAGGGTTCTACCATGATTAAAATCTGGCTTGAACCAAGTCCATCTATCTTAATTCCTTCGAAAGGTATTAAGATATGTTGATAGATAGCTTTTTTCAGGCTTTTTTCTCCTTTGCTCCTGCATACTATCATAAAGAGCAAGATTTCTCTTCTCCATTGGTTTGTTTAAACCAGGGTTCTCGCATGTGTTTCCAAGTTTCCAATAGATCACACAAAATCTTTCGTCTTCTTTCTTATCTCTTGTCGGTCCAACAACTACAGACCGAACTTCTCTTGAAGATGATAGTACTTTCATTTTTTCCTTATTCTTATTACTGACCACTGTTCTTTCAAAAACTCCTTTAAGATTAATCTCAACCATGGTTAATGGCATGGCTAGGGGAAATGGATCTATATCCAACCCCATTTCTTCTTTGTCACTTTTAGGGAACTTCAACAAACTCTTATCAATGTTATCTTGTATAATGTTACGAAACACTATACAATTAACAATAGAATGCGTTATTGATCCATGCCATTTACAATAGTCAGATTTTTTCAATTCTTTAGCCGAGGGAATTTTATAACCTTTAGCTAATTTAATGAATTTAACCATTAATAAGTGATCAAAAATGTCACTTGCCTTGGTTATATCAAAGAGTAATGCCTCCCAGGACTAAATAAAGTCTTTTTAGTCTCAAAAGCATTACTTCCTCCAGGTTTTCTCTGAAGAGTCGAGCATACACACAGCTTTTTTCTATTATTTTCTTCCCTTAATAACCACTCGTACCTGGTCACTCTTGTACAGAGTTTGAGTAAGTCTTCAAACTCCATCCCCTTAAATTTCTTTCGCAACTCGATCTCTAGGCCATTCATGGCTAGTTTCATGAATTTCGTTCCTAGTAGAGCCACTGAGCATCTATTTATGGCTCTTTTAAATCGCGATGGGTACCTTTACGCTGATTCTCCCAGCAATTGCCTTAATCTCAATAAATCTGCCATTGAAACCTCTGGCTCTGCACAAAAGAATTGCATATGAACGCGTTCTTCCATCTCCTACCAAGACCGAATAAATTAGCGGGCAAATTAATGTACCAAGCAAAGGCTATGCCGGTGAGGGAATTTCCAAATAGTCTTAATTTAAGAATGTCATTTGTGGAAGCTTCTCCGCATTGCATTGTAAAACACCCAATATGCTCTACAGTTGATTGATCAATTTCTCCCAAAAATATAGTGAATTCCAGGACTCTATATCCTCTAAACATTTCTATTAACTAGTCTATCCAATCAGGCTATGATTTACAATAAATAGGTTTAGACATCCTTCGATGAGGTGCCTGGTGCATGATCTCATTTACAATATTAACCACTTCTTCCTTGCCCATTGGCTGGTTATTTCTGCCATGGGGGTGATAACCAAAGCCAAAATCTGGTGGATCTCCTACCGGCCTTTGTGGATACGGTCCTCCTTGTGGAGGATTATGATAAAAATGCCCCCTGAATCCGTCATTCGGGGGTGGTTGTAGAGGTACCTCAAAGAACCTCTCATTTTGCTAGAAATTAGGAAGATTTCTAGAGTTACTTCTCCCATATCCATTTCCAAATTACAGAGGATTTGGATAGAATGGTCCTCCAGTACCTATATTTGGAGGTGGTGTAAGCGGAATTCCACCATTTCTCTCATCCAATTGGAAAGTAGGTAGAATTTTGTCATGGTTACCATTTCCAAGTGGTGGCAGAGGATTCTGATAGAATTGTCTCCCAATTCCATCATTTAGCAGAGGTGGTGATGGAACTCCACCAGTTCTTTCTTGTTGAAAGTTTAGAGGAATTCCTTCGTTATTCCCACCTTCAACATTATGTGGAGGAACTCTATTGTGAGGAATGAATGGCCTTGAATTCTGGTCATTTTCTAGCCTTGATTCAGGCCATTTCTTCCATTCCTAACAGGATCATAGCCGTCCTCAAACAAGTCATTCGTTTTGACGGAAAATGGTTGCACTCTTAGACCATTTTCCATTTTGTGTGGTTTGGAAATGGCAAATGACTGCCATAACTCCTTTCAAATGGGGCCTCAATCGTATATGCCTAGATGTTCAACATTTCATTCATCCTCGTGTTAAGGTTGTCTATGGAATCTGCTAATGATTCCACCAAAGCTTCTTCCTAGTGAATGTCCTACTCCTGGGACGGTTTTGGGTTATTTGGGTGACTTTCATTTTCTTGATTTAGACCAACACTATTTTGGTTTTGGTCCTCAGACCTTTTTCTTGATGCCATCGGTAGTATCCCACCAGGCGTACCAAAAAATAAATGTCAACACAAGTTTTATAGCAAATTATTTATGCGGGCATGCCAGTGTCACGTGGGCACAATTTGGTCTTAAGTTTATGACCCTAGGCGCCAAAATAAATTGAACATCCAGAAGAAATCAAAAGAGCTGCATTCCAAAAGATTTATTTAGCCACCTTCTATATTCAGACGATTACAAAGAGGGGGGGTTCTTCCCTCGGTGGGTTGTTTTTTGCTCTTCTATATTTCTACTATAACAACACTAAGAAGACAAATATTAGACAAAATAACTAAATATTTAAGAAAAACTTATATTTCGGTTAACCCCAATCATGCAACTCAGGTGGTTGCAGAGCCAATACAATACGATTAAACAAACTTTGATCAATTGTACGAAAGTCATGATTCAATGTTGAGAGTCTAATGGATGAAAAAGAATATTTCTATTTTTGAGGATAGTGATACAAAGTAAGGATTATGACTAAAGATTCTAACTAAGGATTCTGACTAAGAGTTGAATAAAAAAGTAGATTGTTGTTGTGATGATGTCCGGATCTTTTGTTTAATGCCTTGGCCCTTTATTTATAATGTTTTGGAATCAATTATAGGCTTTTGCATGTCTTCCAACTGCTTCCTTTCTCCTAGAATCTTCCATCTGTCTTGGTTGGTTATCTTTCAAATTTTGAATTCTTGCTAAGATACGAAAATATCCATACAACCATTTTCGTATTTAAAATACTTATTCTCAGCCAATCATTATGGCAGTATTTTTATGGTGCAAACAGTCATATATTGTTTTGGTGTTTTATTAATTGTTTATATTTTCTGGGCACCAATAAACCTAAAAATCACAGCCCCTTTTAATCCCCTTTTCTAAAAAATTTCTTTAATGTTTTGAACCCCTATAAGTCCTCAAAATCCCTAAGAGCCCCTGTGATTCCCCTACTTCTAGCCTTTTGATTTCTAAAGATTCAGTGTTGTGTGTGTGAAAACCTCCATTAGAGGAGCCTCAATTTTTTGAAATTCTTAAATTTGACCAATCAATTCTTAGCCAAATTGCATGAAATTTTAAACAAACTCCTTGAAAATGCATTAACGATCTAAAAATTTTCAGAAAATTCTGATGCACGAAAATGGTGTTTTCATAATTTTCATTAAAACTGTCAAAATTACAATTTTACCCTGATTCGAAAATACATTATTTTAATTTATGGGTTATTCTTTTATTACTCGCAACTGTTTTCCACATCAAAACATCAATGACTATATAAAAATTTTAAATACACATTTTACATGAGATGTTGAATATTATTTAACACGTTTACATTTGGTATGAGAAAACACCTATATTCCAAATTTGCAAATCTAACCTACCACTGTTCTCTTCCATCTTTGAAAGCCTAGTCATCTATGAAATTGGTAATATGACATTAAGTATAACCAAAAGTTTAGTTAACGGTGATAAACACTTAGGTCACTTGGAAAACCCTTTTTCTTTTTCATTTCCTTTTTTAAGGGGGGCATAAACAATTGGATCTTATTACGTATGAGTATACAACATATAGAAGTATGTCGTATACTCACAAGAGCAATGGTAGGTTAAAAAATTTTGAACCTTTACAAGAGCTAACACTAGAAGTATACCCAATAATCAAAATTCACAAGGCTTCCACCAAAAAATAAACACACAAGCGTATCCCACTTCAACCGCAACCTAGAAGGATATACTAATGTAATATCCTGGTTAACCGCGGCCCAATGAACTAACATCTATCTCACCATTTTTCACATTACGACCAATCCACTCTTCCCACTCCACAGCCCTAACAAGACATGACACAAAGCTTACAACCTTGGGATGAAAACCATGCACCTTACAACTCTTAGTTACACTTAGGATTCATTTCACCTTTTCTACCACCTTCATCATTTTTTCCCTGATAAGAAAGTATTGTTGATGTTACCTTGATATTGTCATGTAAGAGGTAGAATACAGTTATCGTGTTTCCAACAAGCACTTGGCGCCGGGCTCAAGAACCCTTGTTGTCACCTAAGCTAAAACAGAAATAACTATTAGTGTTTAATGGCATTCTTTCGGGAGGTTACAAAAAGTCAAGAAACATTTAATGCTGCAATTATCTAAGACAAGATTGACAAATTTTTCGACACAAAGTTTTGGTTCCCCCTTTAAGTCCTTCTCGAGACCAATTTGTGAACCGGGACAAGAACATTTTTATATCTAAAAATTAAAAAGAAAAAAAACAAAAAGAATTTATATCTGCAGATGCATTTTTATCACAGAAGATTTGCTTCACAAAAAGAATGTAGAGAAGTGCAAGTCTATAAATATAAAACCACAATCATCAAAGTTGGATTATTAAACCAAGGAAAGAGTACAAGTTAAGATCTAGGTGACAAAGCTAAGATCTGGATATCAAAACTTTACGAATACATGCAACAAGTATTTTAGTTAGAACATAAAGACTTTACAATAGATGCGTATTTAGTCAGAACATATCTGAAGCTTACTACTTGCATTAATAGATATTTTTATTGTTATTATTATTACTTGAAAGGTAAAAGAATATTTTATTAAATCAAAATATGATGAACAAAGTTCACCAGGGAAGTGAACCAAAAGGAAAATAATATATTTGCAATTGAAAGAATCTACTAATAATATTGATAAATTAGCTTTTTAGTTTATAAATAAACTCTATAATTACGTTAGAGCTTTGTAAATGACTCTCTCTTTGACAGTTGCAAGCCGCCACTTAACCCTTCTGTGAAGATTGACACCACAGACCCGTTCAAATATCTAAAACCTTCTTCACCCCAAAACCCATTAGTAATAACCAAACCCTCTTGCCAAAATGCCCAACAAAAAGAAAAGAACAGGAAAAAAGTTGTCATTCTAACTGACTTTAGAACCATTCCATTGACCCAGGTGAGTTTGAAAATGAAACATTAACGCTGGGTAACATTTCATCGACAACATATCAACAAATTGCAGATTTCTGATTGACCTTATATAAACCATCAAATCACATTTTTTATGGGTATCTTTTATAAGAAAAAGGAACAATTTTCTTTTCCTTATCAACTTTTATTTTCCCTACATAAACATGGTAGGAATAGATGAAAACCATCACATTTAATTCTCAGGATTTCTTATATTCACTAATCTTTACCCCCAGTAAGCTAGTGGCTACAAACAATAATCAAGATCAGTCAAAACCATGTGTCAAGTTTGAAGTTTTCATAATGATCCCATTAAAGTTGGAACCATCTCACAAATGCAAGATCAAAAAGATCTACATAAAATTAACAAAGTGAAGACGTTTGAAGTTTTTCATAATGATCCCATTAAAGTTGGAACCATCTCACAAATGCAAGATCACAAAGATCCACATAAATTAACAAAGCGAAGACGAAAAAGCAACAATGTGAGACAAATTCGCCCACCCCTAAAAGGGAAGAACAAAGGATGAGCGCCAGATCCCAAGAAGTTAAGATAGAGATTCCATAATAAAAAGAGTAATTAAATTGCAAAGTCAAGTTAATACAGCAGGTTGAATAGATTAGATACTGTTTAATCAATCTCTTATTTTTCTAAAAAGACGAGAAAAAGATACCTTGAGATGGGTTCCTCGTAATAGAATCGTTAGAGTTCTTTCTCCTCCGCTCATTGTGCCCAGCTAGTCTCTTCCTGCAACTCCTCTTTGAATCGTCGAACTCTGACACTACATGAAACCTAAACCCACAAACCAAAAACCAATTATCAAAAAACAGAATCGAACACATCAAAAGCCAACCCAACAAAGAAGAAAATTTTTCTTTTGAGAAAGAAGAATAAGATGATATCCAAGTGTGAGATGCGACGGAATGAGGAAAAGTATGACACATTCTGATACAGTTAAATCGAACTTCTCCCAGTTGAAGAGATCACCGATAACCAATCTCAGTTGAAGTACGCACCTGCTGCACTGCTGGCAAAACCGCTGTTCGATCCCAAGCACCACCACCTTAGGCGCCTTGGAGTGCATCTCACACACTTTATGCCGCCGGTGATAATCCTTGGCATTCGCGAGAGCCATTTGGCACCCCTCCACCTGACATATCGGCACCGACGCCGTCGAAGACGAAGAGGGTCCGATGCCGGCGCCATATGACTTGCTCCTCTTCCCTATTGGGAACCCGGCCACGTCTCGCTCACCCAACGGCGGGCCATCTTCAAACCAATTCCTCTTCCCTAGCTTCAAGCAGGTGAGGTGAGGATCCGGGTGCACTTGGGAGACGCCGGCGTAGAGAGACGGGTAGCGGCCGTGACCATTGTACCTCTTGGGGGAGAATAGTAGAGGGTTTGGCGCTGTTGGGGTTGTGGTGCTTACCGTGGTAGTCAGGTGAAACAACTGAGACGTCCCCAGCTCCCAGAAATCCCATGAGCGATCGCTGTTACTACCATTTGGCCTTTTGCTACCGCCGGTGAATCCATTCCCGCCGTTTTCCATCTCTGTGTCTATGCTGTTTAATAGAGGGTAAGAGACAGTGGTGCGTCTCGTACTGTTCTCCAATTAAGTGTTTCAGAGAAAGCTTCAACGACGGAGAGAGAGAGAGCGAGATGACAAGACTGCAGAGGGAAGGGAGTTGGCATTTAGAGTACCACCCTCTCCTGAAGTCTCCTTTCTACAAAGAAAGCTTCATATCATATCCCTATCAAATCCTTGCCAGTTAATATTTCTTTTATTTTCATTTTTAAAATTTTTAAATTTCTTTCTTTACTTGTTTTCCGCGTTTACCTATATGCCCTTGGATAAATTTCAAATCACTTGATAGAGATACTACAGCAAAAGTTTTGTCACCTCTTCCATATGTGCATGTCGTGTTCTTTATTTCTTTTTTAAGTATTGTCAGCTTACCAAACCTACGGAACGAGGGCAGGCGATACATCCTTGTCTATAGCCGTAAGAGACCGGAAGTCCAAGATTTAGGCATGAAAGGGTGAGTACCACATTTTAATTAAATAATTGAGTATTTCAATTGATGAGCTTGAACAATTAGGATCAGTTGTATCATTATTTTTAGAGTGTTTTAACCGATATCGTTTTTCATCTAGTAGAGTTGTTTGACTGATGAGGTATTCTTTTGGTTGGAAAGATCATCCTTAACAAATGATCAAGTTTCTTTAAGTTAATTCTCCATTAAGTACTAACTTGATAGCATTATTATAAGTCTAAAGAATTGAACAAAATTATTAATTTTCATCTTTAACCCATTAAGGTAGCAACATATTGTTTGTTCTTTCAGTTGGGTAATATCACATTTTATTATAAGATATTCAAACTCCATTGTATAATCTTTCACGAACATCTCATTTGTTTGAAATCATGGAATTTAAGGAAAGTATTTTGTTAATAATTGTTTAATATAAATTTTTTTTATTCGACAATATTACATTTTATCATAAGATATTCAAACTTTGTTGTATAATCTTTCACGAACATTTCCTTTTGTTTGAAATTGTGGAATTTAGGCTCTGTCTGTTTCCATTCCAATCACAAGTTTTCATAGGAATGGAAAAGCAACTTAAGAATCCATTTGGATTCCAAATGAGATCAGATTGAAAAACAAAATGCCAGTTCTTTCCAACCTCGTCAGATTCTTTTCTAAGGTGGGATAAAGTAAACAAAAAGAAAAATTCTACACAGGCATCTAGATGGTAGATTGTGCATAAGAATAACATGCACCTCTCTTCAACCTGTATCACGTTCACCACCTAGAAATGATATTAAAATTAATAAATAGGTATACAGTAATCCCACATCTATATAGAAATGATAAATAGGTATACATAATTAGAAAAAGCAGGTCTTTGTTTCCTCATTATCTGAATTCAAACAATCCCACATCTGTAGTTGTAGAACAAGATAGAACGAGATCTATTCATAAATCAAAACCTGCTCGAACTCCCCAAGTTCTCATGCCACCGACACCGCTTACGTGGGTATCCTTTATTCTTCCTTTTTATATCCTCTTTTATTTTGGTTTTACATGATTAATTCTGTAGTTGTAAAAGCTTCGGAGCTGAAGGTGGAGAAACAGAGTAATCAAAAGGCATCAATGCTCTAAAACCACATTTCTCACTGTGTTCATCACTTATAATATGTTCGCCTCTGCATTCCACACTACAAAATGCTTTATCTCCTCTTCAGGACAAAACCCCACAAAGGCTGTAACAGTGAACAATGCCGAATCCGTATACTGTTGAAGGAGTACATAACAACCTTTCTTGCAAGATGTTACTCGATTGCAAAGTAGAAAAGAGAAGAATAGAATGTTCCAATGGTGGGTATGGTCGTTTCTACCTTAAACCTAACCCTTATTTGCAAAAAGCACCAATTTTTACAAACAAATTGGGGAAAATCAGACCAATGCTCCATCTTGATTATTTTTCCCAAAAGAAAAAAACTTGTAGCATAGTAGATCGATTGTTATTACTTCCAAACTAATTATAATTTGCTTTGAAGATGTAAAAATAGATTTTAAAAAAAAGGAGACCAAAACACATGGCTAGCTTGAACTTATAGTCGCAAAGAAGCTATAGGTCATCGTTAATGGCACAAAAACTTAGTCAGTAGTGACTGTTGTAGATAACCATTGCAGTTTTTCACTTGGAATGCCAACAAAATCAGACCAAATTAGTCGGAATGAGAGAAGAGGGTAAATAAAGAAGCAAAGTTTTCTAATCAGAATGGCTCACAGCTTAAGGTGGTTTTGAAGGATGTTTTCCAAACGTAACAGACACCAAGAAAATTGGTTTTCCTAGGAAACCGTACACATTTCCTAGGAAAACCAGGGGTCGGAATGGTATCAGACATGGCCTTAAGGAAAATATTTTGTTAATAATTGTTCAGCATAAATTTTCTCTTCAGTTCCATTCTCATCTTCTTCAAAGTAACAATACGACTTATTCCTTCACTAACTATTTCTTTGGATTCTCTCACTATAAGGAGACATTTTCTTCAATTTGATGGCAACAAATTTCACCTTGCAATGATCTAGTACATCATTATAATCTAAACCCTGTTTTACCAAATGAGCTAATAAAGAAACTCATCTGGTTTTATTCTTCTTTCAAATTCTTAAATATCTACTCTTACATTTAGATGATCTCATTTTAACTCATATTCCCTCCAAGCACGATGGTGGGAAAAAACCTCTTCACTCGATGCATGACTCCAAACGCAATGGAATGGGTTAACCTCTTCTCCTTCATTGTTAGAAGATTCTTCCTCTGAATTATGATGGGAAACATCATGTTTAAAAGATTATAGTGCTCAAGACATTGCTGAAGCTTCTTCACTTTGTCTCTTTAAATCCTCCATTTCGACATTATAGAAGTCTCTTTGCGTGAGTTGAAGGTGTATTAAGTCAACGATGACAATGACTAGCCATGATCACCAAAGCCTTGATAGAAATTTGATACCAGATTTATTTGCACTGATAAATCCTGACAATTTTATCCGTTCGGGTGAGCTGAAAATTCACACGGATGAATTTGGGATAATTTTATCCGTCTGGATGAATTGGAGTATCCACACAAATGATTTCAACATGTGCCAGGTAGTATGAAACACACTCACAATTGATATATAAGTTCACCACCCACAAGAATTCACCCAAGAGATATAGTAAAGATAGATAGGCTCACTATTCAATGAAATCCACCAACAAGATACAGAGAAAACTCACCACCAAAAGGATAATAGCTAAAGAATAAATCTTTTTTTTTCAAAACCAAAGGCCGATTGTATTCCAAATACCAAAGCTCATTACAAAACCCATACATAGCTATGGCCTTATATAGGACTAGACTTGGAACAACTCTCCAAACAAAGTAAACTCTCCCAACAACTTTTTACAATTTCAAAATAACAATCTAGAGTTTTAAGACTTAATTACCTAAAACTTTTAACCAAATAATCAAAATACAACTAATTATACTCATAAAGACTATCATAGGAATTGGAAAAGTTACAAGAAACATTAAACTGGTAGCTTTGAGCTGCTCATAATCAACTTAGACACTTTATAATAAATTGACCACAACTTCCTCTAGAAAACTCTAAACTATACACCATTGATGGGTTGAAAACTAAACTCATAGATCTTTCCAATGGTATATAACTTGCACATCAATTCACATGGAATCATTACAAATTTACTTCAAAAATTACCCTAAAACTGTTGATTAGAACTATTTCAGAACTTTAGGAAGTTTATGTTCTACTTAGTAGAAGTGTCATGGGACACTTTGGTGCCATCTAGTAGTGATTTTGTTCACATTGATAAACCATTAGGAAGACAAATACAACTCTACTCAACTAAATAAAGTATTGTCGAAACTATATAAAGTCGATTACATGAATCATTTTCTGTCATTCCACTTTACCAAGGTATCCCATATATGGGAGCAAATGTTCTACTCCCCCATGCTCCCAAACACAAAGGTTGGCATGTGATGCCTTTTATGAGAACCATTTTTATGGTTTTAACCCTATACATCCCAAACACACCTTTGTGTTTGGGAGCATGGGGAAGTAGACAAGAGTAGAAGATTTTCTCTTTCTATATATATACTACCATCCCAACTCATGTATTGGGTAGGTATGATAAACCTTTCATTGGGTAAGATATGATAATCAACCCAATTGAATGCTTGAATGCTCGTGATGAACCAAACTCACAAAAAATTAAATTTGGCTTGCCATAATGGGAAAAGAAAAACTCAAATTCTAGAGATTAATTATAAAATTTGAGTGACTACAAAAGTGATTTAACCAAAATAGATTTGGATTGGAAAAACAAGTATGAGGAATGAGCTAGCTAGGAGTGGCAATTTCTGTTGGTGGTCGGGTTCATATCATGCCAAGATAAGGGTATATGATTATATGGTTCAACATGAACCCGACCCATTTATCATGTCAAAGCGGGTCACATTTACACTCAACCCTAACCTACTTATTTCGTGTCGAGTTTGCGGTGTGTTGATGGGTCAAATATGATTTGTGTTGTGTCAAGTTAAGGGTATTCAACTGTATGGGTCAATCAAAACCTGACCCATTTATTAATCGTATCAAAGCGAGTCAACCTATTTTAACCCAAAACATGTTTACAATCAACCTTAGCCCACTTATTTCATATTGCTTGGGTTCATGTCAAGTTTAGTGGTCATGTCAAACATTGTCACCCTTAGAATGAGAAGCACAAATTACACCGGAAAAAGGAGAGGAAGCCACCTTCTATAGGGAGATTACTCAAGTGAACCAACAAATCAAATGGGATTCATATGGAACTTACAATAAGCCTTTAAGCTAGGCCGAAGTAGCAACTTTGATAAAATAATCAAGTATAGCTCCCATGTGGATCCTTGCTTGATTGGCAAGTGTTCTTTGTATGGAAAACTCACTAAAGAGTTTTTCAACGAACCCTATTCTCACGATTTTGAAATGAGTTAGGGAAGAAAGGCCCTTGACCATTTTATGTCATCAATATGTTTTGGAAGAAATTATAACTTAAGCGCGTAAGGCCCAGTCTGGTTGCATGAAAAGGTTTTCTCATGACAAAATTTTCTCAAGAAATCATTGTTAAGCTATCTGGTTGCCATGAAAAGCTGGTTTTGTCATGTATTTCGCATGATTATTTTCTTTCCTTTTCTTGTGGGATTTTATTTTCTATTCCTTTCTTTTATTTTCTATGCAATTCACGCCAACCAGACTGGGCCTAAGAGTATTAAGTGTAGTTCTCATTAAATAATATACATCCTCACGTTACCATGTCTGTATCTTTAAAAGTCCACATCAAGTATATATTATTACAAGTGACATCATATGCAATATATAGCCACACACGTGTTAGAATGTCATTCTCCAAAATAACATGGACCATGCATAATTAAAGTAGTTTCACTAGAACACGGAACACTTACAACCATTAGTGGGAGAAATTTTATTTTTGGTAAAAATAACCATACAAAATTAAAAATGTCCTTTTATGGCCATTTATCTCTACTAACTTAGCTTGTTTAATAAGCCCACGCGTCACCAGGGAATGCATTGGGCCCTAAAAAATTTAGTGGGTAACATAGAGTAGATGAAATTTCAACTTTCTTTTTATGGGAGCAAAGGTTCTGTCTAGGATTTTGTATGTCCTACTATGTCCTCTATTAAGACTGACACGGGAAGATTTTTTGAATTTGTTACCTCTTTTAGATAAGGAGCAAATGCTAACAATTTTTTATGGTTTTAGTAATATACACCCATTTTTATGGCAAGGATTT
The DNA here is from genome assembly GCA_025762735.1 of Platanus orientalis. NCBI lineage: Eukaryota > Viridiplantae > Streptophyta > Magnoliopsida > Proteales > Platanaceae > Platanus > Platanus orientalis. Next base: position 2,081 of record JAOXJP010029947.1, on the reverse strand, counting down.
GGTAGGACAACTTAGAGAGTTGGCTAAATTTGGGATGACATAGGGCCGATACATCAATGCCAAAAAGTGAAAAAGAAATCTCCCAAAAAAGTGTATGTCACTTTTTGGCACTTATGTGTCAGCCCTACTGTCATTTCAACTTTAGCCACTCTCTAAGTTGTCATATCCAATCCAGTCTCATTTTTATGATGAACTATTCCTTTCATTTGAAAACTATTTTTACAGTTTTAACCCTATACACCCAGCCTTTTGTTTGTGGAGAAACGGGACAGACAAAGTGAGTGTAGAAAATCATCTTCCTTTGAAAATTAATTGGAAGAATGGAGTTGTTCTACTATGTTCATGATCATGGTTGTGATCCTCTCCTCATTGTTAACATTCTGTAAATTTCAGTGATTGACATGTGGCAAAAGATCAACAAACTCAACTTTCATCTTTTCATTTTTGTTGAATTTTTGTGCCATGTATCAATCACAGAAATTTGCAAAAGTTAGCAAATGTTTAACAATCATGAGAGAATCAAGAGGATCATAATCATCTTATCATTTTCTTGGTTAGAAAAAAATCTACAATCACAAGGAACGGGTTGAGTAGCAAGATGTTTTATCGTGTCCGGTTGGATTCGGGGCAAGATTTGGTAGGACAACTTAAAATTAGGGATGCAAGTATCCGATTATTATCTGACTGGTTCATGTTCATATTCGTTTAAAGCAAATATGGATATACATGTATCCGTTTCGATTAAATATCCGCTCGATTAAAATATATCTGATTATAAACAAACCAATTATGGATAAACACATATCTGTCACAAATAAAATCCAAATGCAATCAAATATTCAGCTAATTATCTATATCCCGATATCCAACTAATATATATAATATTTTTAAATATATATAGAGAGTGAGTGTAAACCATTGGATCAAAATGAATCCAACAATCTATATTAAACCCTATCTCTCTATCATATAAAAAGTTTTAAATTTTTTAATATCCGAATATCTGTTAGTCAATAATATCCGATATTCGTTTATAATAATCGGATATGTTCAATAGCCGATAAACTTAATAGATACGAATTTGAACATGGTTATCAAATATCTGCTTGGATAATAATCGAATTCAAATATACATGAAAAATAAAATGAGTCAAATTCAGATGTACTACTATCCGCATCGAATCCGACTCATTTGCATCCCTACTTAAAGTTAGTTTGATGTAGGATTGACATTTGGAACTGACACATCAACGCTGAAAAAGTGAAATACACTTTTTGGGGGATGCTTTTCATTTTTTGGTACTGATGTGTTGGCCCCTAATATCATTCTTACTTTAGGCTAACTTTAAATTGTTTTACCAAATCCATAGGGTGCAAATAGGAATTGGGTCGGAGTGGAGTAGTAGAATCTACAAATAGTTGGACAATCCTGTCCATATTTATAACACCACACGTTCACGATAAAATGGTTAAAAGATTACCACACAATGAGGCTAGGGTAAATGTTTCTCTTCCTACCACGTGGCGCAAAATGGTTATATATGTCCACTACCTAGTGGGGCCCACTGTAAGAGGAGTCTCCATCTCTAACCATTATTCTCAGTCATTTTTTTGGCGTGAGAGATCTCGTTAATAGGACCCATTTAAATGAATGATTGATCTGACAGTCCTACAAGTTTGGCACGTGTTTGGTCATGAGATTCCCTCCCACGATGCTTCACTCTTTATTCCAAAAGCAGAGAGGGGCTTTCCTTGTACTTGCTTTAATGGGGCGATGACGCGTGTATCTCACCAAACAACAACTCTTTAATAATGCTTCCCAAGGGATCCGAATGAGGTCTAGAAGAAAAACACATAAAGAGGGAGAAGCGGGATCGGTTTATGAACGCTTCCCTAACAAATGCTCATCACTGCTCCTTGTCAAGGGTGGACACAGCAGTGTTGAAAAGTGATTTTCACTTTTTTGGGGGGTGCATATTCACTTTTTGGCAATGATGTGCCTGTCACTTGACAAGGAGCAGTGGCTAGCATTCGTTAAGGTGAGCATTTTTTATCCATTCACGGGAGAAGGGGGCCAAGAG